>CAUYSK010108256.1:0-37325 GCA_963575035.1 Avahi laniger
TTAAGATATTGCCTCAATAATAAAGGGGCCATTTTTTTTTCTTTTTTTTTGAGACAAAGTCTCACATTGTTGCCCAGGCTAGAGCGACTGCCGTGGCGTCGGCCTAGCTCACAGCAACCTCAAACTCCTGGGCTCAAGCGAGCTGGGACTATACAGGCATGCGCCACCATGCCCGGCTAATTTTTTCTATACATTTTTAGATTTTAGTTGTCCAGCTAATTTCTTTCTATTTTTTTTAGTAGAGACGGACGGGATCTCGCACTTGCTCAGGCTGGTCTCTAACTCCTGAGCTCAAATGATCCACCCGCCTCGGCCTCCCAGAGTGCTAGGATTACAAGTGTGAGCCACCGCGCTGGCCAAAGGGGCCATTTTTTAAAACCCTTTTTGTTGTTGTTAATGAAAGGGAAAAAAACACCTTTGTAGGTCTGTTCATAATGACCTTTTTACTGGTAAAATTGTCAAATTTAAAATGGCATTATTATATCATATGTGAAGTTTTTAAAATATTTCAAGATAGGTAATATGTGCGATAATTTAAACTAATTTAAAAACCAGTATACATATATTCAAAAATATGTTCACACTGTTATCTATTTTTTAATTTCAAAACTATTTACATTTAATTGTAAATAGGTACATGGCCAGGATCCAGCATATATCAAAGTTAATTATGTCCTTAAATGCTCATGAAATATCTTGAAAAAGAAGTTTTGGAGGATTTCACTAAAGCCCATTCCTAATTGATAAAATTTTTAAAAATAGTGGAAACAGATAAAAAATAATTAGCAAGCAATGAGGTTATTTCACACAAAAATGTTATTATATAATACGCACTGGACACTTGACAACTATAATTTTAGATATCGTCTTCTGAGAAAAATATTATGTGATTAACAGTGACTCTAACTGTTTTCTGGAGAACCCAACTATACTTGATATTAAAACTAGAGAATAGAAAAATCTTCCTCTGAGTCTTTACAAAAAAGGAAATTGTAAGTTGTGTGCAGTGAGTGTGCCTGTAGACCTAGCTACTCAGGAGACTGAGGTGAGAGGATTCTTTGAGGCCAGGAATTCCAGGCTGCAGGCGTTATGATTGCACTCATGAATGGCCACTGTACTCCAACCTGGGCAACACAGCAAGATCCTGCCACCCCTGCAAAGAAAGGAAATTGTATAGTGTAGTAAATTATATGTTCAACCACATCCTAATAGTAAATAAACTCCATTGAATATTTCTTATAAGGGAGTCGTCTCTCAGTGTCTATGAGGGATTGTTTCCAGCCCCCTAAAATACGAAAATTCTCAAATGCTCAAGTTCCTTATTAAAAAAATGGTTTTGTGTTTGCATGTAAACTGCATATACATGTTCACTACTTTTGTATATAGAACAGTTTCTAGGAACATGATAGATATGTAAATAAATTTCTTGAATGACTGGTTTATAAAATTTCAATTGAGAAAATATTCATAAAATCTTAATGGTGGACTATTTAATACATTGTTTTAGATATTCATAATGTATTGCCAACTTAAGCAAACCTCAGAAATTGTTCTATATGCTAGAGCATGTAGTGTACATGAAAGCCAAGTCTTTGCTTTCAAACAGCTCATATAAAAATGAAAATATGAATGAAACCATCAAATAAACAAACAAAAGTAGCAGGATATAACCCATGCTAGGCAGAGGATTAAGATAGGGAGATGTAATCCATAGTAACCTGGTGGTTGGTTTTACTTAGTGATTAGAAAGAGTCTCTCTGAGGATGTGACATACATGAACAAAAATTTGAATGACAGGGGTCTAATATTACAGCAGAAGAAAGAACAGTGCAGATAGCACAATGTCTACGTGGCTAAGTTAACAGAAATTTAGCATACCTAAGAAACAGAGAGACCAAAGTGAAAGGAAAGTGAAAGAGTAGTATAAGAAGGTAACAGATAGATGGTTTATAGCCAGATCTTTTATGATTTTATAATCCAAGTTAATGAATTTTTATTTTATTACATGTCATTGGAGAATTTTTAAAAGAATTGGCTAACCTGACACTCTAATGGCCATATGCAACTCAAAACTATAATAAAGTACTAAATTTCAACTAAATAACTTCTAAAAGTATTCAAATATAAACTTATTTGTTTAGTAAATTGGAGGCATGCATATCTAGTAATATTGGCACTCTTAAAATATCCATTCATGCATTATATCTTTAGTTAACAAATAATTTTCAATTCAATACACTGTGCCATGAGTATGGTGGTATAAACAGTTATAACAGATACAATCCCTTACTCGATAACATTTGTAGTCTAGAAAGGATGACAAGAAGAGACGTAGTATAACTTACCATAGAATTGGAAAATTTTATTATGTGATTTTACAGGAGAATTGTATTATTGCATATTTAGAGGATGTCAGTCGACAGAATGTAAAATTTTCTTAATGTATAATCAGGTAGGCACAAACTTTATCCTCAATTTGTAACATAAGTTGATTAAAATTTCCCTGAACCAGATTTCTGGGAAAAATAGAAAAAAAAAAACCTAAAATAAAAATTATACAACAGTAAACTGACAACACAAAAAACAACCTATAGAAACTGCATGATGTAAAATGAAATGGTAAGAAAAAAAGGAATTAAAGAGAGACTACAAAAGGATTCAAGAAAAAGTGATACAGGAATCAGGCAAAGGAGATCAAATATGAATATGAAGAAAGTCATTACAAAGAAAAACTAAACATGTAGAACAGACAAATATTTAAAATAATACTTTACATTTCTTCAATAAAAATTTGAATATAAATGTTGAAGTAGTACGTCATGTAACAATGGCAAAATATATAGAGAAACGTTAAAAAGACACAAGGGATCTAACAAAAAAATATAATATGTAGATTTTATTTTGATCCTAATAAAGAAAAAAAAGTAGTCTAATGAGGCATTTTTGATACAGGAGAACAAATTTGAATAAAAACTAGAGATAAGAAGGAACCAAATTATTATGAATTTTATTAATATTATATTATAGCTTTGTAGAACAATTGAGATCTCTTTTAGAGTTATATATTGGATTGCATAAGTATTTAATGACATGATGTATGAGATAAAAAAGACTATAAGGTAAATATGACAAATATCTTGAATATTTAATACTGGAGTTCAGTATAATAATCTCCCTAATTCATATATGTTGAGAATTTTTAAAAAATTATGTATATACATACATACACACACAAATATGAAATCACAGGAAAAATAATGGAAAATTAATCGAGGACTTGGTCCATAAAAGTGTTGTGTGATTGTCCAGAGTATTGGGAAATGCATAAAATTAGAAGTCACATTTATCCTTTCCTAACAGGAGAGACAATGTGGATACAGTTGAGTTTACTGTTTTAATGGAATATCTGTGATAGAATTCCACCACACACTGATATTTGTGTGTGGTGGTGGGGGGGGGTGTGAAGATATTGGGTGCAGAAAATGACAGGTGAAATAATAGTATTGGAGAGTAAAAAAGAATATTGAAGTTTGACAGAATTTCTACTGACGGACTAGATATAATCAGAGAAATATCAAAGGACTACTGGACATGTTGAATAAGTCACTTTTGACTTAAAATGCTAGCTTGCATTCTGTCAAACACAAGAATGGGTAGTGTTCTCTATATGGGGAGGTTACAGAATGAAAGTAGTTGGGTCATCCAAGAACAGATTTTGCAAAACCAATGTAAAAAGTAAGACAGTGTGCTAAGGAATTTGAAAATATTGAGAAGACAGTGGTTGAAGTAATGCAGTCTATAGTGGTTACATTAGAGGTCAAAGACAGTACCCAACAAATAAAGTTGTAATGCAAATACAGGTAACATAATTGGGGTATCAGAAATAGAGGAGCTTATTTTATGATTCTTACCTAATAGAAACAAGGAAGAAAGAATTAAGTGATGAAGAAAATACAAAGATTTTGAAATATTCACTCTGACTTCAGTTTTAAAATCCAGATTACAAATACCAGCACAGCTTCTCCTCTCAAAATAAGTAAATAAATACTAGAAGAACAAGAAACAAACAAACAAAAATAAAAAGTTTATCCTCAACAAAACTAGTAGGCAGCAGTTATCTCAGCACACAATACATAAGTGCTACCAAATGAAAGGAAAGTCCAACAGGGTATGAGAGGATGCCAATAAGAAATATTTTGCTAAGCCAAATAAAAACATCAAATCAATGATTACAGTAGTTCACATAACCTGAAAGGCAAAACAGTACCTGCAGTACAGTGGTGGGGAAATCTTCATTTTCATTTTTGTTTGTTTGTTTTGTTTTGTTTTTGGTGTATTTTTTGGTGTGAAGAAGCAAGGAAGGTGAAAAACATAAGACACGTCATGTAGACTCTGTATTTTGAGTACCTTTTTCTGGTCTGATCTTTGTTCTGCAGAGACAAAATACTACAAAGCCTCTCACCACTACTTTTCAACATCATACTTGAATTCAATAGGAAAAGAAACAAAAGGTATACAGATTTAAAAGGAGGAAATAAGATTGTCTCTGTTCACAGGTGAAATAATCATCTATGTATAAAATTTGAAACAATCAGGAAAAAAAAAAAAAAAACCCTTCCTGGAACTATAGCAGCTTTGCAGAAAACATGGTTCTTAAAAAAAGTCAGTTGTTTTCTTATATACCAACAATGAACAAGTTGAATTTAGATCTAAATATCAATTAGAATAATACCTCTGACAGTGAAATACTTGGGTATAAATCTAACAAAAAATATATAAAATCTATATGAGAACAACTACAAAGCTCTGATGAAAGAAATCAAAATGAAACTAAATAGATGGGGATATATTCCATATTCATGGATAGGAAGACATAATATTGCAAGATATCAGTCCTTTCAAAATTTATCTGTGGATTCAATAAATCCAAAATCAAATCCCAACAAGTTATTTTGTGGACATCTACAAACTAATTCTATAGTTTATATGTAGAGGCAAAAGACCCAGAATAGCCAACACAATATTGAAGGAGAAGAACTGACACTACCTGACTTCAAAACATATTATAAAACTACAATAATCAAGACAGTGTTGCATTGGTGAAAGAACAGACAAATAGATAATTGGAGCACAACAGAGAGTCCATAAATAAGCCTGTATAAATATAGTTCATTGGTCTTTGGCAAAGGAGGAAAGGCAATACGATGGAGCAATGATACTCCTTTAAACAAATGGTGCTTTAAAAAGAAATAAACTATCCAGTTATGAAAAGACATGGGGGAAACTTAAATGTATATTACTAAGTGAAACAAGGCAATCTAGCAAGGCTACGTAATGTTATGATTCCAGCTGTATGACATTCTGGAAAAGAAAAATCTATGGAGCTTCTACAAAGAGCAGTGGTTGACAGGAGTTGGGGGAAGAGAGGGATGAATAGGTATAGCACAGAGAATTTGTAGGGCAGTGAAACTACTCCGTATGGTATTATAATGGTGGATATGTGTCATTATATGTTTGTCTAAACCCACAGAATGTACAACACCAAGAGTGAATCCTAACATAAACTAAGGACTTTGAATGATAATGATATGTCCATGCAGGTTCATCAGTTGAAACAAATATACCACCATGGCGGGAGATACTGATAATGGAAGAGAATGTGTGTGGGGTGTGGGGAGGGAAATATCTGTTTCTTCCACTCAATTTTGTCATGAACCAAAAACTGTTTTAAAAAATATACTTTATTTTTTAAAAATATATTATATTTTTAAAAATATATACTTTATTTCTAAATAAAGTATATTTTTTAAAAGCTAAATAGATCTTTTTTACACACTGTAACATAAGGAAAATTTATAGCACAAAAACATGGCCCTTGACATTCCTCCTCATTAACATCCTACAAATAGCTGATCCACAACAAACTTAACTCATTCAAGTGATAAATAATACTATTGATCATTATTATTATCCACAATGGTTGTATTTGTTTATACTACATAACTATGTAAAAAAATAAGTATTAATATATGTAAAATTGCATGGATGTGTAGATGTACATACATATGTACATTGTCTAGTTCTGTTTACTAGAGAGTCCTGAGATAGTCACTAGACATTCAGATTATTGATTTCTACATATCATTTTTCACTGAAATGAAGTAAGGTTTCATGGAAAAATGGCTGAGTTGAGGGATATCAAGGGAAACAATATTAGTCTGAAACATCTTGTGTCAAAAAGAATGAAAGTGCTCAAAAGTGATGGGCACCTGTCAAAATGCATAGACACACATGAGAAATATATGATGAAGCAACATTTTCATCTAATTTTAAGAAGTGAGAATGACCCTAATACCAAATTCATACAAATATTTTTTAAAATACAAAAACTATGATTAATAATCTTCACAAATATAGATATAAAAAGTTTTAACATAATTTAGTATATTGAGTTTAAGATTATGTAAAAATATTACATCCTGACCAAAAGTAGATTATTATAATAGGTTACTCTAACATCCGAAAAAGTCAAGTGATGTAATTTACCATATTTGCAGGAAAATTAGAAAAATAATTTCTAATTATTTTAATAAATGAAGGAAAACACTTAACATAATTGAGCAATATACAATGGGCAATATACAAATTACACCAGGAACTGAAAAATGAAAATGAAAAGCAGAGTCCATTTCCAATAGCATAAACAAAATATCTTCAGGATGAATGCACAGAAAGTATACAATATCTTTCTACTGAAAACCATAAACACTGGTTGAAGAAAGTTAAAGAAAACCAGAATAAAGGAAGCGATGTGTTTGTACAATGGATTGGAAGATCCTTAATTGCTAATATAAGAATTCTCTACAAATTGTTTTATAGGTTAAAAACAATCCATTCAAAATCCTAGTGCATGCACTTTTGCTTCTAGCCACCATGGATGAAATAACAGGGACCAGTTTTGCCGTCTTACTGGGAAAAAAAAGATAAAATATGTGAAGCAATATTTTCATGATACTGTACGTAAGGTGACAAAGGACAGTGATTCTGAGAGGCAGGCAACAAATTAGATAAGCCCATTGCTTCTGTTTCCTGCCTTGCGAGGGTTTCTAGGCCATGGAGCTGGCTTAAGGAGCCAGCCAGAAACTGGTGAACTTGAGTAGCACAGACTGAGTTGAGTACAGAAACCAAGGCAGTTATTTGCAAAACAGGGTATCAGAGAGGAGAAAGCTGTATAGGGAGGGACAGATCCAGAAATATGTGAAGGATCCCCCTTAAGTTTTCAGGAGTTCTGCTTAGCCTATGCTGTGAGTAAATTACTCAATGACAGGAAAAGAACTCCCCAATGGCAATGCCTGACATTCAAAGGGCCTGGAATAGTGCCTGTTGCCTCTAAGCCTGACTGAAGAACCTCACTTTTCACTAGGTTTAGAGTAGAATATAAAGATATATTGGCTCAATAATGGAAGATTATTAGCTCTCTAAATTTTAAAGAAAATTCTTTAGGCAGAAGGCAAAGGTTATCACATAGAAATCTGGATCTACACAAAAAATAAAGAACTTGGAGAATAGTAACTATGGAGGTAAGTATATAAATTTTTAGAAATTATTTAAGTCCCTTAAATATAATTGAATGTTTAAAAAAATAATAATATAGTAAGAAGCTTTGACATATTTCTGTTTTGGGGGGTTATTTGTGCCTGATTCTATACGTACCATGTCCACTTTATGATTATTGCAGGAACCACCCAACATTACTGTTTAGTAGGCATGACAAGACCTAGCTCACTATGGATACTTCTGGCTTCAGGGATACTTAATGTCCCATGGCTAGGTTCTCCATTTATGCCAGAGCTCAGAAGTACATGAGGAGTTGTTTTTCCAGTGGTGTACAATTAGCTGTTGCATGTCAAGACCTTGCTTCAAAACCCTAGATAACATTATAATTGCTTATTGTAGATTGACATAAAATCCTATAATTTCTTCCAATTCATTTAGCCCAGCATCCTATGCACGTACAAGAAAACTTTCCTATTCTAGATCAAAATATATGCTACCAGAGGAGCGCTTGATAATCCTCTGGGGAAGGATTTGGGGACTCATTATTCCTTATCTTTGCCACAGAAATCCATCATTCTTCTTCATGGAGACATATTCTCCTTCAGAAAACGGATTCCACATCTGAAAACTGGTTCAGAATATCTGCAAAAGGCCATGACTTTTTGTTGGAGAAGCTGCCTTTAGCCTCTTGATTAAGTATTTCCATATTATCAGACATCCATGGCTACCATGGCTACCACTCTGAAGTTGCCACTCCTTATAATGATTGCTTACAGTTGCAGCTTACATTTAAAGTCCATGACTTTATTGTTTTCAGATCTTTTCATCACCATTACTATCAGAAAGCCCACTTTATCAATTCAAATATTTAAAAAATAATATCATTTAAACTATTCATATTAATAAAAATAAATGGCCACTTAGAAAAATGGAAAAATGGGTTGACTCAAAAATATGAAAAGATAACTAAGCTATGCTAACAGCTCAGATTGAACGGCTTTTAGTGGGAAAACATTTTACACTCTGCTTACAATCTGACTGTTGATGATCAACCATTTCACTTGAGAAATTAGCATTCCTTGTGTTCTCAAAGCAGAAAAGGTGACTAAAGACTCCTGAAGCTAGAGTTGCTGCTGTATGTTATCCAGTGTAGAAGTTAAATCAAGTCTGATTTTGCCTGTTTTTACTTTAACTTCTAAAGTAACTTATTAGCAGAATTATTTTTCCATGGGATTTCAGTAATCTTCAGAACTCTCTCATGGATTACTTTCTTTTTAAGTGACCAAAATAATGGTAACAAACCCTAAAAATCACTTGAAATGAGAAAATTAAAATCTATAAACATCTTTGATCATTTTCTTAGTGTGTGACAATACATTTCTAAGCACTAGAATTGCAAGAGAAAATTAAGGAGGAAGAGTGAGTCATTTACATAAAATGAGTACTTATAAAATTAACTGATGGTTTTCAAAATAAAGATTAGTTCAAGGAAGCCATTAGAGAGGACAAAGTTTCAGATCTCTGAAACTGTAAGAATGGTCACCTAAAGTAAGCTCAGTGAGTTTGCCTTGGACAACAACACCCATTTCACAGACAATAATAAATAAAGGAGGAAATGAGGAACCAGGGGACAGAAGACAGTTGATGAACTGCAAAATTTGAACCAATCAAAACAAAACAAGGAATAACTGAAATGTTTATGATTCTGAATTTGTGGTTAGTGAATCATGGGTCTAACATTTTTTTTCCTAACATTTTATGAATACTATATGTTTAATCTTCATAACTCTGTAATATATATTTTATTATATTCCTTTTATAAATAAGGCTCACTGCTATTTGGTTAATTGGACAATAGCTACTTGGTTAATTTGTCAAGTAAAGTTGCTAAGAATCTGGTCTTTCTGATTGTAATCCCTATTAAATTTTATTGTTGGAATTAGTTTAGTTTACTCTATTTTTCCTTGCTAAACGTTTTAGGTTTGATTTACATTCTAAAGTATTTTAACATATTATATTTTACTGGGTTATTTTATTATAGAAATTAATACTTATCTGCCTTCCATATGTTTTTCTGCTTTTTTAAAATTAATATATGTATTACTAATGTCAATTAGTATGTATTTTCTTGTTTCTAAAGTTGCAAGACATGCTTTCTATGGGAACCATTTTATGCTTTCACATTCATTTGTTACTACTCTGGATATTATCATCCCAAGTTTTATAAAAATGGTTTGTTAAAGTACATTGTTTTATTTTTTCATTGTAATTGCTTTCAGATTTCTAATTAATACTTCGTTTGCAGACTCCTCAAATTCCTTTGTTTGCTTTTGAATACATGCAGTTTAAAAGTCTTCTTTGCAGCAGAGAGGGAATATTAATCCAAATATGCAAGAAATCCTTCATTTCAAGAAAACATTGCAAGAAAGATTGAAAAAACACATGCTTCCTGCTGAGAGTAGGTTTCAAGGAGTAGTTGTGCATAGGAAAAAGATGAGAATATTTGACAACTTCTTAGCAACTTCTAATCATGTTCTTGTTCATGTTGTTATTGTATATTAAATGAGTTTCCAGATCTTCAACACTTTCACATACTATTATAAATTCAAACATCCTCTATGGATGAATACAAATTGATTCAGGGTTATTCATATCTGCTTCCTACATTAGCACAAATAATTGAGAGCTAAATTTCACATAATAGAATTAATTAACATTGCAAGCCTTTTGGAACACTGCAGAGTTTTGAGAAACCTGAATATGTAGTTTAGCTCAGTTAATTTACTTAATAAATTTGGACTATAGATGTAGCTATATACAGGAATCCACAAATAAGAAATAAATTTTACAATATAAATTTAACAGAAATTATAATCTGGGAAAAAGCACAATCTAAGAGACATTTACATAGGAAACCACAGGAATTTACAAACAAAAAATTAATTTTGTAACTGTATGTTTTTAGCAGAAAGTCTGACTCTTTGTGAATATTTTAATTGGCGTTTTACTTAAAATGAACCTAAAATATATGATTCAATTAGATTTCAATATGAATTTAAATTTTATGTGCATAAATTGTTTTATTTGCTAGGGCTAGAAACAGATTGATAGAGAAAGCTCTTACACATGATATGATTCATAGTATAACTTTAAAAGATATTAAATTTTTTGGTCATTCACTGGATAACATTGAAAGCAGGACTCTAGGCACAATGTCTTGTGAAGAACAAACATATTAGTCTTGCAAAAATATTTGTAATATTTGCATTTTGAATTATAGAAACCTCTGGGAATTTTATATTATCTGTACAGGAAATTTTTGCTATTATATTTCAGACTGCTAGGATATATACAAGACACATACATTTTATAAAGATACTGTCATAATCTCATAATTACATGTTCATGTACATGTTCATAATTGTAATGTCTGGGATTTCAAAAATCCCATGTGATTTTTTAATTCTGTTACAGCATCAAATAGCATAAACTATGATCATTAAAGGAACATTAAATTAACTAACAGTACTAAATCTGATAATTCACTTGTTCCTTCATCAATATAGCTAAATAAGATTAAATTTTTTTTATTTATATGGAAAAGTTCAATAAGTTATATGAAGATGAAGAGTTTAAGTAGTTAAATGATACAAGGAACTGGAACCTTTTGAAGTAGAGAAAATTTTATGCTCATCTCATGCTAACTTTCTTGAGTATCCAGTTGTAGAGAAATAAAGCTGCTATTTCCCAATGTAAATGAATGATTATATGAAAAAAGAGGTCTCTGGAAAAATTAATATTTTATTCAAGAAAATATGTAATTTCAAGATGTTTTTGCCAACGTTTACTTGGTATACAACGTAACTTCTAATGGTATTTTATTATTATCTAGGATTATTGAGGTATAATTAGTATACAAGAAACTGCACATTACTAATGAATACAATTTGGTAAATTTGGATGTTTGTATAATACACTTGTGCTACCATCACCGCTGTCCAGGTAATAAACATTTCACCTGAAATAGTTTCCTTGCATCCCTGTGTTCTTTTGTTTGTTTTTGGATTTTGGATGGAAAAACACTTAACAATTTGTTAAGAGGGTAGATCTTATATTAAGTACATAATATCTTATCATTAAACTATAGGCATTATGTTGTACAGAAGATCTCTGGAACTTACTCATCTTGTATAAACATAACGTTATACCTATTGAACAGCAACTCCCTATATCTCCCTCCTCCATCTCAGGTAACCACCATTCTATTATTATTGTAATATTATATATTATTGCAAAATTAATAAGAGTCTTAAAAGCAAATTAACATTTTAGAATTATATCTTCAGAATTAAGATATCATTTATATCTAAAATAAATTGATCTCATTATTTTTCTTTTTAGGTTAAGGCCCAAAGCAGAATCAATGCAAGAGGTTCTCTAAGATAAAATGTGTTCTTCCTATCCAGAAGTCAAGTATTTGCATATATGTGTAAATGTGTGTGTGTGAACATCATATATCTATCTATAGATCTATATTCAGAGCCTTGACAATTTCGAACTCAAAAATCATATCTGACCTAGAAGCCTAGTATGGTGGGTATGTGTGTGTGTGTTTTTGTGGACACACAAATATATAATCAGATTCAAATACAAAAGTAATTTCTTACTTGTTTATCTCATTCATTCTCTTTTCTAATTTTTGAAACAGAGTTTCGCTCTGTCATCCTGGCTAGAGTACAGTGGCATCATTGTAGCTCACTGCAACTTCAAACTCCTTCCTCAGCCTCCTAAGTAGCTGGGACTCTGGGTGCACGTGCCACCACACCTGGCCAATTTTTCTATTATTTTTTAATAGAGATGGGGGTCTCACTGTTGCTCAGGCTGGTCTCAAACTCCTGGGGTCAAATGATCTTCCCTCCTTTGCCTCCCAGAGTGCTAGGATTAAAGGTGTGAGCCACTGCACACGGCCCTCTTTTCTAATTTGATCCCCATGTAAAGAGAGAGATTATAACTGTCTTGTTTGATGTTTTTTCCTCCAACACTTATCAAATGACCCATTTCATAACACTTGTTGAATAAATGAGCATGTTATACATTCTACATGGATGTTTTTCTTTCTATGGAAGCCACTCTAATTCAATAGATGATTACCTGTTACTTAAAAATTTGGTTTATCAGATATGAGAAACATTTTTCTATAGGCATATTTTAACATTTATGTTATTTATAATTTTTATTCAAAAATCTATGCTTAAGGAAAAAGGATAACTACACTACTGTCTTTAGAAATAGAGTTTTTGGTTGCAAGGAAAGAGAAATTTCCTGTCCAATATCGGTAAGAAAAATTATTATTAAGGAAAGAGGAGTTTAAGATTATTTCCACTGGGCTATGTACACTTTCTGACTGCATCCATAATTTCCAAACTTGGCTTGGCTTGGCTTTATCATAATACCAATAATAATAAGTTTTCACTTATTTCCTATATGTAGGTATGTGAATCATGTACATATTTTTCTTAACAGCAAGTTCTCTCAGGGACATATGCATACATGTAAAAATATACTCAAATTATTTTTGTCATATCAGAGGGAGTATAAACTTTTATACCTCAACAAAATAATTGTTTAAAAACTACATCATTGATAGTTATTTCACAATAATTTTGCTCTATCTTACTCATATGAAGCTAATGAGTTATCATTAGTAGAAAATGCACTATGAGTCCTTAAATTTTATTAGCAATGGTTTTCATTACTAATCTCTCCAGTTTTCTTTACACTAAGACCAGCATATATGAGGAAGGTATCTGATGCAGGTAAACTTGTAAGTTATATTTATCATGATCAAGTCAAAAGGCATTTATATTCCTACCTATTCATGAGTGGGAATAATTGTGTTAGAATATGTCACTGTGTTTATGTGTGTAGACATGTACATATATTTGTATACAAAGGTGAGTGCATGTGTGTATAGACAAACATTTATGATCTATATCCATATATTCATGTATTAATATTTATTTCTCTCTATATTGTGTACTCACAGACAATATATGACTATATATATGATTTTATTATATGAACTATTTAATATATAATTCTATGATATGACACAATTTTAAAAATTATCTGGCTCATACATTTAAGTGACCTGTAATTGCATTTAAAAGATTCAGTCAAAGAACAGCAATTATAATTTCTTTCCTGGCAATAAAAAGAAACATTCAATTGAAAGATTCAGTCTGCTCAGTTATTAAGAATACCATGTTATTGGCAGAAATACTCTCCAGGGATTAGGGGGATGGGGGGGAAAACCTATAACTAAAGGACATGGGGAGCACTAAAGGGAGGGAAGGGCACGTCTTTAACCTGCATATGGGTGAGGCAAAGACATAAAGTGTAACTAGAATGTTTGTACCCTCACAAAACTCCGGAATAATAAATAATAAAAAAAAAAGGAACAACAAAAAAATGCAAGTTGTAATAGCAGATACCTATGTCAGAAAAAATAACTAGACAACATGCAAAATTTTTACTATATTATTCTGTTCTTGAGTTTAATGGTGAGTAGCAGGCCAAAACTATGGCCTTCAAAAACATATGTCCATATCCTACTGCCTGGAACCTGTGAATGTTATCTTATTTGGAAAAAGGGTCATTGCAGATATAATTAAACTAAGCATTTTGGGATGTAACTATCATCTGGGATTATCTGGGTGGGCCCTAAACCCAATAACATTTGTCCTTAGAAGAGATACACAAATGAAGAGGGCAGTGTGGCCACAAAGCAGAAATTGGCGTGATGTGCTCACAAGCCCAGGAATGCTGACAGTCGTCAGAAGCTGAAAGAAGCAAACAGAATATTCTCCATGAGCATCTCGGGAGGGATCACAGCCCTGCCAGCACCTTGATTTGGGACTTTCAGCCTCCATAAATGTGAGAGATACATTTCTGTTGTTTTAAGCTACCGGATTTGTAATAATTTGTTATGGCAGCCCCAGGAAATTAACACACCCTGTACATGGCCCTAGAGGTACAAAGAGTAGTGGATCAGATTCAAGGAATAGATTGAAAATTAGAGAAAATGATCAAATTTCAGGAGAGTGAAATTTTTATCCTAGACTCAGTTCCAAATAAGGAGGGAACTAAAATTGTTTATTTATTTAACAAGTATAGGCATTTCTGTGTTTTCTTACTTCCTCCTTTAAGCAATCCTGTGAGTATTTAGCATAATTTCCATTTTGCAGGTGAAGAAACTGAGCCTTAGACAGAGGCTTATTAATAAGTGGTAGACACAATATTCAAACCTACGTCAGTCTGCCTGCCTGCAAAGCCTGTGTTGTCATTTTTCCATGCCATTGTCCTATAAGAGGGCAATAAACAAACTGAGGAGTTGAGTAAGATCATACAAGGGATTTACACAGAGCGTAGATTTATGAGGATTCTGCCCTGGTGAAGGTAAACTGCTGCTATTGTGCTGCTGAAAACTAAGGGACTCAGGCCAACATCAAGATTGGAGGTTAGCGCTGGAAATGTCTATGGTCTAAATATCATAGCAATTTGGTGATTGGCTTCTTTTCCTAAATATTACATAGTAATTATGAATTTCATCCATGTTATTGTGTGTGTAAGTTTTTTTTTAAGGACACTTTATTTCATATATATAGAAAAGTTGAAAGACTAGTCCAAAGAATTCCTGGGTACTAGTCACCTGTGTTCTCGATTTGTCAGTATTTTTCCACATTTGCTTTTTCTTTCTCTTTCTGAAGCCTTCGAGGTAAGTTGTACACTTTATTATTCCTTTACCCCTAAATACTTCGTGTGTATTTTCCCCAAACAGTACCTTCTTACAGAATAACAGTGCAATTATCAGTCAGTAAATCAACATTGATAACAATAGTAACATCTAATGTAGATACCTTATTAAAATCTCACCAATTGTCCCAGTGTTTTCCTTCAGAGGAAAAAAAAAAGGGAGAGTGGTTTTGGTTCAGGATCCAATCCAGGGTCAAGTCCAGCATTGCTTTCATTTTTCAGGTCTGTTTGGGATCACTTAGTTAGGAAGAGTCCCTCAGTCTTACCTTGCCTGTCATAACCTTGACATTTGGAAGAGTACAGGCATTGTATCTTGTCCTTCAATTTGAATTTGATATTTCCTCATTATTAGATTCAGTCTATGCAGTTTTAGGGAGTTATTATTCTTTGTACCACATAGCAGTTAAAAAGAAGTAAAGAATAGAAGAAATTACACACACACACACACACACACACACATATATATACACGCACATATATATGTAGTTGAAATATATAACTAACGATATTGAATATAGTATAGTGAATCATATGTATACACACACACACACACACACACACACACACGCACATATTCAATCCTACGGTCCTCATGGATTTGTGCAGAAGACATGCAGAAGCTTATAGGATGACCTGTCCTAGAAAGAAGGGTCTCCAAGGGAAATTAGCTAGACCAGCGTTAGAGGAAGGTATACTTTAAAAACGGGTTTTGAGAAGGACAAACATCAATTCCAACCGAACAAAATTGAAAGGAATAGTTTATACCCCATGCTAATCCATCTAGTGACCTAGTTAGGAGGAAGGGTCAGTTGAAGTCGTCAGTTCCAGTGCACCGTCAGGTATAACAGAGAGTACCAGGAGTGGGGAATGGCCACGCATCATTTGACGATGCTAGTGCCAGTGGGCATCTATGATGCAGACTGGTAATCAGAACAGAAGTGCACTTTGTAAGCCGGGTACAGGCATTAAATACGAGGGCAAGCCTTTAGTTGAGTAAGCACTTCGGTGCCTGTGCACAGATATCAGGCTTAGAGCAGGGACACTGTATTTAGACATCATTTGAAGGAAGGTGAGACTATGATGATTAAGTGTATTCACAGGATTGGTGCTTAATTGTTTGAGATCTAGAATGGGCTGTATTTTCCCATTCAGGTTTTCAGTAATCACAATGGTGCAACATTGGGAAAGTCATAACTTAGTAATCAATAAATACACCCAGTATTAATCAACTTTTGTTTGTCAGTGTACTTAACCTTTGAACAAAGCTTTGCAAAATTAATAATAAACTATTTTTAGAGAAGTTTTAGGTTCATAGCAAAAATAAACAAAAAGTACATAGATATCCCATATACCCCATCCCTATACAAACACGACTTCCCCCGCTACAGACACCCCACACTAGACTGGTAAACTTGTCACAATCAATGAACGTATGTTGACCTATCATGACCTAAAGTCCATACACTAGGTTTACACCAGGGTTCACTCTTGGTGGTGTACATTCTTCGGGTTTTGACAAATATATAATGACATGTCTCCACGATTGTGTATTGTGCAGTGTAGTTTCATTAAACATCTCTGTGCTCCACCTATTCATTTCTCCTTCTGTACTAACCCTAGACAACCATTAATCTTTTTGCTATCTCCATAGTTTTGCCTTTTCCAGAATATCATATAGAATGTTGGAATAATATAGTACATCACTTTTTCGACTGTCTGCTTTCACTCAGGAATATGCATTTAATTTTCCTCTGTGTTTTTTCATGGCTTGATAGGTCATTTCTTTTCAGTGCTTAATAATATTCTATTGTCTGTACTTTTATTTTTCCACTCACCTACTGAAGATCCTCTTGGTTGCTTCCACGTTTTGGCAATAAATCTGCTCTGTACATCTATGTGCAGATTTTTATGTAGAATATATATAATATATATATTATATACATATATATAATATAATATATATATATTATATATATATAATATATAATATTTAGGTAAATACCAAGGAGTGTGATCACTGGATTTTATGGTAAGAATCTATTTAGCTTTGTAAAAAATGCCAAATGATCTTCCAAAGTGGCTTCATGATAACATATTTGCATTCCCACAAGAAATGAATGAGAATTCCTGTTGCTCCACAACCTCACCAGCACTTGGTGCTGTCAGTTTTTTGGATTTTGTCCATTTTACTTGGTATATAGTGCTATCTCATTATCGTTTTACTTTTCAATTACTTAATGACATATGATGCTGAACAACTTTCGTATGCTTACTTTCCCAGTAAATCTTCTTCGATGAGGTACCTGCTCTGGTTTTCTGTCTATTTTTCAATTGGATTGTTCTTTTTTATATTGTTGAGTTTTAAGAGTTCATGGTACAATTTAGATTGCAGTCTTTTATCAGGTAGGTCTTCTACAAATATTTTCTCTCAGTTTGTCTTCTCTTTTCATTCTCTTAGCAGTGTCTTTCACAGGGCAGCAATTTTTAGCTTTAATGAGGTTCAGCTTATCGATTCTTTTTTTCATGGATTGCACTTTCGGTGTTGAATCTAAGAAGTCATGAGCATATGTAAAGTCATCTAGGATTTCTCCTATGTTAGCCTCTAAAAGTTTTATAGTTTTGCATTTTACGTTTTGCTTTGTGTTCCATTTTGAATTAATTTTTGTGAAGGGTATAAGGTCTGTGTCTAGGTTCTTTTTTTGTTTGTTTGTTCTTTGCATGTAGGTGTCTAGTTGTTCCAGCACTATTTTTGAGAGGGCTACCTTTGCTCCACTGTATTGCCTTTACTACTTTGACAAAAATCAGTGGACTATATTTACATGGATTTATTTCTGGGCTGTTTAATTCTATATTTTAAGCCATTTGTCTGTTCTTTTGCCAATAATACACTGCCTTAGTTACTACAGCTATAGAAAGTCTTGAAGTCAAGGGGTGCCAGTTCTTTGACCTTGTTCTTCTTTTTCAATACTAAATTGGCTCTTCTGGGTCCTGCCTGCCTCAGAGGCTGGTCAAAGACAATAAGAGCAGGAGACAGAAGGACCACACAAACCCCATTTGCAGCATCTCCCCTAAAGGGAGAACAAGCACATAAGCCCCCACCACTCCCATCCCTTTTCTACCTGCAGCCAGGGGAAAATAACACAAGGCGCCTGTGAAAGGAGAAGTGGGAACAGGAGGTGAAGACCTAGACAGAGGGAGGAAGTGAGGTGCAGCGCATAGTGACAGAAAAGATGATACTCGCCTGTCACTGAATATTTACCCAACGGAAACTAAGTTTTAAACTAAAAGTGAGAAGAATACCTGGAAATGTCATGATTTTGTTAATCCTTGACCATTGAGGAGGAAGGGGGGCTTGAGAAAGGAAATCAAATTCATATCACAACAAAGTTTTGTTTCTTTTTTCCCCTGCAAACATTTGGTTTTACTGTCTAGTTCCTTCCTGTTAACAACTGCACTTAGGTGGCACTTCAATATTCAGAGCACTTTCCCACGGAATCAGCAAGCTTTCGCTCTTGTGACTCGACAACATGAACAGTGATCTATGAATATCATAATCATAGCTCATTATATCATTGTAACCTGACAGTAACCGAAATGGAGAAGGATGGCATTGCCGTTTCCTAGTACGAATAAATAGCTTCAGAAATGTGACTTCTGACACACAGGCCAGTGATTATTCTAAAGATCTGTGATAATTAGCCCCCATGTCAGAATTCTCAAGGCTTGGTTCAGGGATCCCCTGCATCAGAACTGTTTGGAATATTTGTTAAAAATGTACATTTTTAGCCCCGCATCTGATCTATGAAATCAAAATATATGGAAGTGAAACCTAGAAAAATAGCATGTGCACCATATTCCCAGGTTATTTAATGTTCGCTAAAATCTAAGAATTATTGCAGACCACATTGCTTCTCCAGCTAATGTAAGTAGCATTCTGAAATGGCCTGAGTGTTTAGCTGTAAATAGGGCTTAAAAGGTGTCAAATTCTATTTCTGACCTTTGCTCGTTAAGGATGCATTTAGCAACTTTTTCCTTTTACCTCACAAACAAACACATTAAAAAAAATTAAAATCCTAGATCTCAACTGTAAGAGGTTGTGATTGAATCTTTCATATTCTAAAATGCTACAGCTGATTCCTTTGACTCATGCAGACAGAGAAGTCAGTCCCTGGAATGCAGAATGTGCCAAAAGCCTTTCCCTCTGCTTCTTAGGTAATTAATTTTCCAATGGGTTATTCTGAGCCTCCCTTTCTCTTTAGCTTCAGACCTGTAAAACATCCCATAGCTGGCAGTGAATAGCTTTGTGCTTATTTTCTGTGTCTATGAGCTGCTGCTGTTTATTCAGATGTGTGAGTGAGTGGGTGATTTGAGCCGTTTTACTTGTTTTTACTGATACTTCTTCATTTGCAATTTTAAAAAATGGTAAACACCTTAAGAAAATAAAAGAAAAGGGAATATTATGATATATGAGCCTGTGTGTATTTATTTTAAAAAGCACAGGGGTATCCCTGACCTGTGCTGCTGGGCTTTGGGAGGGGCTAGAACTGGAATATGAATGCTATGAGAGGCTAAGACTTCCGCAGGCTCTTTCTTCTTGGAGCCACATGATTGCTTTACCTTTTCTTCTCTTTCCACGTCAACTTTCTTCTTGTTATTTTGTGGTGTATGCCTGCTTCTGTGAGCAAGTGGATGTCTCACATCTCTGAATTCTAGAAATAAATCCTTACACTTAGCTACATGCAAAGATATCCCAAATCCAAATTCCTGGTGAGACATCCTGATCAGCCCAGCATGAGTCGGATGAACATTCCCATCTGCTCAGCTACGGCTAGTGATCATGGTCCCACTACCGACAGGGGACCAGGGACCCATTCCTGAGAACTAAAACAGTTCTCAGACAAACAGAACCATTCTGGGCTGTCTGATCCAAAGGTGTTTGGGTTGTCACTTTGCTTATTTATTCTCTCTGTGTCTGTCTCTCTCTGAATCCAAAGCTGGTCTTCTCCAACATTATCCAATTAGCTCTTGAGCAACCTTAGGTTCACCTTGTCACTCACTAATCTGAGATGTTCTAAAGGGAGTCCAGTTTCTGCATTCAAAGTCTATACCATTGGGTCACTCTGAACAAGTCCACAGTGTCTTCAAGACGGCCATAACTTTTCTCATGTGGCTCAAAATAATCTAATTTCATGCCACATCTTATGAACAAAATGACAAAGTTAACTACCTCCAACAAACCATATGCAAAGTTCACCAAAATAAATGTGGTCTGAAAATAAGAGAACAATGAAAGCCCTACTAGAACACTATACGTTGCTTATAGCACAGAACATATATTGTACCTCCTACTTCAAGCATTTGATTAGATGCCATCTGCTCAGAGAAGCTACCCTGACTCTTCTGTTTCAAATTGCAGTTCCTCCCCAAATCCTACCTGATTTCATAATTCTTATCCTCCTTACGTGCTTTGTTTTCTTCACAGCATTTATTCTTCTAACATCATATAATTTACTTATTTATTCTGTTTGTTGCCTGTCTCAACCTCACTAGAAAAATGCAGGAATTTTTGTCTTTTGTATCAACTGATCTATCTCCAGAGCTTTGAACAGTGCCTAAAACCTAACAGATGCTCAGGAGCTGTTTGCTGCATTAATGCACTAATTGGAAAATAATAAATGACTAGACAAGTGTTTTGGTTGTGGAGACACTTCTGTGGTATTAGAATGAGATCCATTAATCAATTCATCTTCCCATTGTAGTCTCCATGTGACAGAGAATTCATCTTTCCCAGTGTTCTTCATGGCTAGCCCTGAGAGGGACATTCCTTAGCAGATCACATCAAGTTGGTGCTTGCATCCTTTGTATGTGGGCCAGGATATTGTTTGAAGAGTGGGAACTGCTAGACTTATTAGCTTGGATCAAGTAAGGAATACTCTTCTTCTGGCTTGGGGCATGTTTACTTTGATTGCATTATCATAAGATCTTAGAGAATTTTTATTTTTTTGGCAAGTACAGTTTTAGGATTTGTCTTGCTATTGGTCAACACCAGAGAACTTGCAGAGCCTGGTTGCTTCTAGAATGGCCATACCCATTGTCATCTGTTTCAGGGCTCATCTGGGCGACTGGGAATAGTGGGCTGCATGGGGTGCATGCGGACATTCTCGAATCTGCCTTGGCTTCACTGTGAGACTCATAATTCAGTTGGTCACCTCACATAGGGTAGCACTTGGGAGTTAGGGGAGTCAGTGCCACAGAATTCTTGGCAAGCTTCAGAACTCTCTAATCTAACTGTTGCAGAATCAATCTTCAATCAGGGCACTGATTTCTTCCAGTGAAACAGAATAGAATCATAGCATTTATGCAAGGTACAACTGTAGCAGCACATGATTAGGCAGGTTCAACAATGGGACCCAGCTCTCTTTTATTTGTGTCTAGCTGGAACATCCAGGACTAGAATATGTCTCATTTTTACCATGCATGACTCCACCCTGTGAATGAGCCAATCCATTCCAATTAAGATGAAGAGGACAGCATATCACCAGGACAAAGCTTTGAAGAGGTTATAGTCATACCTCTTATCCCTTTCTCCCAGCTCATCTCATCCCCCACTTCTCTGTGAAATCTGCAATCTAATTCCCATTTAGGTTCAAAATGGCCCTTGGGTCTGTTTCCCCAGATATCTAATAGTATTTGAAACTTATCTCCAAAACTGAACTTTTATTTGTCTCCATATCCCCAATTTTCCCAATATTTCCTACAGTTTTTCCTGTCTTGGAGAATGACTTCATCATTTACTCAGTTGCTGAGGCTTAAAACCTAGGAGTTCTCTTTTATTCCAATCTTTTCCCCACCCCCAGAACTTCCAGGGGTGGGGAACCTGTGGCCTTTTGACCAAGGCCAAATTTTACAGGACAAATCCTTTTAATAAAGGAATTTGACTACTTCTCACCCTATCCTTATACTGTAGATCAAGCTACTATGATGTTTTTTCCTGGAATACTCAAGTAGCCTCCTGACTTACCAGCTGGCTTCACCTGGTGTTTCCTTGCAATTCACACAGCACCCAGAAAAGTATATCGACTCAAAGTTCCCCTCCATAGCTGCCTGTCACATTCAGAATAAAACACAATCTTTTTTCCAAAGCCCAGAGTCTTCTGTCTCTATCTACAGCCCCCTCTCCTGCCAGGTTTCGGGTTGCCCACTCCCTCCTTCTCTGGTGGTCATTCCTGCCTTCCCAGACCATGTAAGACTCAGGGCCTTTGCATTCACTCTGCCCCCAGATGTCCACAGGGCTGATTCCTCACTTAATTTATATTTATGCTCCAATGTTATCTCCTTGTGATTTCCTTCATTGGCCACACTCTCTAAAATGTGTCCTGTAACCTTCTATTTTCTTACTCTGTATTATTTTTCTTCATTGCACACATCTCTACCACATGTGTAATGTGTTCATGTTTTGTTTTCCTAGGACTCTGCTTGTCATGCTCATTGTTCTATTCCAGTACCTTGAATAGTGCCTAGTCTGTAGTAGATCTCAAATGCTGAGTGATTTTTTTTTTGTTTCAGCATATTATGAGAGTACGAATGTTTAGGTTATGTATATTGCCCTTGCCCCCCACCCCTAGTCAGAGCTTCAAGTGTGTCCATCCCCCAGACGGTGCACATTGCACTCATTATGTTTGTATATACCCATCCCCTCCTCCCCCGTCCCATCTGCCCGATACCTGATGAATGTTATTCCTATATGTGCACTTAGGTGTTGATCAGTTAAAACGAATTTGATGGTGAGTACATGTGGTACTTATTTTTCCACTGAATGAATTTTTGAATTCTTGAATGAATGCCATGCTATCTTTTCTCTTACCATTTATCCTACAAATATTAGGAATCTTGTGAGTTGAGCAACTCAGTGAGATGTAGCCCTATATTACTGGGATTTAAAAACATTATATGTGAAATTTGATACATATTTCTCCTTAAACATAGCCAAATTATTTCACTTTGCTGCCTCCATTTCTAATGCATATGTACATTTATTATTCCTTTGCAATTTGTCTATCACTTCTAATAGCTCCCAAGAGTTCTCTCAGATGCCACAAAATGATCTCTTTATTTGATTACATGTGAGGGATTTCTCCTCAGAGGCAGAGCTATGTTTGGTTTTTGTTTTTCCAGTCTGGTACCTATTTACCCTCCTCTCTGTAAACAATCAGGTCTTTCTCCAGGGAACCGTGTGTTCCCATTTCCAATTATGACACTTTAGATGGAGTTGGTGAGTTTCACCCCTGATTTCAGACATCAGTAGGAGACTTTAGTCTTTTCAATCAGGAAAGCCACTAGCTATATTTAATGCTTTCGAGATGCACAGCGGCCTAACTCAGGCCAGTGTGAATCAGGGCCTGATACTCTCAAAAGTGCTGGGGAAGAGAAGATGTTCCTTTCCACTAGCTTTGAACATGACAAGATGTGGGCCTGGAGCTACTAGTTCCTATGCTGAAATCATGTTGTGCTCAAGGATAAAATCAATATTTGGACAAGAACAAAGCTGAAAATCGAGAGAGATCAGAACCTGATGACTCTTACTGAAAATTCCTGAATTTTCAGTTGCACGATCTAAAATATTTTTCTCTAAGTTAGCTTGGATTGGGTTTTCTATCTTTAGCTTGGATTGGGTTTTCTATCTGTAAAGAACACCTAGCATAGCTTCTTTACTATTTTAAGATTCAATATCTTATCATCTCATACAACCTTTGGTTTAATCCTATGCTAAATCCATTCTACCTGGCTTCCCTCCCAAATTTTACTTTCTTTACCCTCCCCCCTCACTGAGTTGTAAACTCTTATATCTATAGGGGAAAACTGACCTTACTCATCATCAAGGATATCCTCCTTCTGGGAACATTCACCTCCCTTAACTTACAAAACAGAAATATCTTGCTGTGCTTTAGTTTTTTGCCGACCATCCTCTCTATCTACCTTCTGCCTCTTTTCCTTTATTTTTCCTTGAAGTTCATCCACTGCTGATGATCCGACTATCGTATCTCTTATTTCTATTCGTAAATAAAATTCATAATGTCTAAACTTAAATTTGTTCTCTCCTAAGTCTGCTTCTGTTGCTGTTTTCTACTAATAATTATACGGAAAATTTCAAGAATGAAAAGAAGAAAATAAACCAGAAATGCAGAGTGAAACTGGCCAGAGAGAGAGGAGTAGTGTCTTCCAGCACACACTTAATCCTTGAACAACAAGGGCTTGAACTGCATAGGTCCACTCATGCAGAGACTTTCTTCTGCCTCTGCCTCTCCTGAGACAAAAAGACCAATTCCTCATCCCTCTTCCTCCTCCTCCTCCTCCTCGGTCTACTCAAGGTGAAGATGACAAAAGTGACGAACTTTATTATGATTTACTTCCACTTAATGATTTAAGTAAATATAATTTAAATAAATATATTAAGTAAATATATTTTGTTTTCTTTATGATTTTCTTAATGGCATGCTCTCTTCTCTAACTTTCTTTATTGTAAGAATACAGTATATAATACATATAACATACAAGCTATGTGTTAATTGACTTTATGCTATTGGTGATGCTTTTGGTCAACAAAGTAGGCTATTAGTAGTTATTTTGGGGGGGGTGTCAAAAATTATACTCATGAACCAGGTGCAGTGGTGCACACCTGTAGTCCCAGCTACTTGGGATGCTGAGATCAGAGGATTGCTTGACCCAGGAGTTCAAGGCCAGCCTGAACAACATAGCAAGATCCTATCTTAAAAAAATAAATGGTTATACGCAGAGTTTCGACTGGGTGGGTGGTTGGCACTCTTAAGCTCCACATTTTTCAAGAAAGATCAAATGTATTTTTATGTCTTATAAGTCAGGACATGTGAGTGTTTTAAGAGGAGGGGATTCTCCATGTTGAAACTTTCAGGCCACAGGTTCAAAAATTTGGAGCATTTTTGATTCATCAGTCTCTCTTCCACTCTGTGTTCTATTAGTTCTACTATTTTTTAAATGTCTTTCCACTCTTTATCTTGATTAGCCCATGGAATGAGTTGGCATATATAACCTAATCGTTAGCCGTACTGACAATTAGAGGATGAGCAAGCCCGCTGAGATAGTAGGAGCTAAACAGAAAAGCAAGAAGAAACATGGCCCAGTGCTAATCCAGAATTTTCCAAGAGTTCCATCTGAACAGAATGTAGAAAAAATCAGGATTAATTTTTCTGGATAATTGGGGTGAGATAGCATAGAGAGAGAAAGAAATTGGGGAATGACTCCTAGTTGACTTGAGATATCTGATGGGATTTTCCCTTGGATGTCAATGCCCTAGAATTCAAAAGAATTTGCCCATCTTACAGGGCTGTACGGTTCTTGTAACTAGGTTAGAATCCCATTAGAGAGACTAGAGTGCCTAGCTGTTTTATGATCCACTGAAGGAGAGAAACAAAGGTGGACATATCCCTCACAGCTACATTAAGGCCAAAAGGAGGAAATGTGAAAATATTTCTCTTTAATGATCATAGTAATAATAATAGTAACATTAATATATTATTGTCAATATTTTTTACATTTTAATTTATTCCATTTTCAACCATTAATCTTTCTCCAACAGTTTTATTTATTTATTTATTTTTTCACTTAAATCCCAGCAGTGATTCTCCATTCCCTTTGAAGAACAAATAGCTTCTTTAATTGACAGCCAATATCTTGTACGGTTAGATCTTGGTTCACCTTCAAGCCTTCTATTACATCATTTTCCTTTGGTTTCATCAAAATAGGTGGCTTCCTAGTAAGTTATTGTGCCATGTGCTTTCCTCACTTTGCTCATGTTCTTTGACTGGGATTCTAAATCCTAATCTCAAGTGGAAAGTCCAAACACCCTCTAGCTCAAATATCACATTCTGGAAGAATGTTCTTTACATCCCCTGTTTAGAAGTTATCTTTTCCTGCTCTGTACTCAGATTATGCATTATTTGAGGGCTCGAAAGCACAGCACTTATATACGTAATTTATTTTCCATAACAGATTTTACATTCATTTAGGTTTGGGACTATATGTATATACTTTGTGTACCTCAGAGTCCCTGGGTCAGTGCCTTGAGTACAGTAGGTACCCAATAAATGTTTGAAGATAAGAAACAAAGAATAAGAAAGACTATACTTTAAAAATAACAAAAGACTCCACAAATGTAGCAGCCACTGTAGATCTAAGATATAAAATTCAGCTTCCAGTTTGCTTTTATCAGATTGTCAAGTGACAGTTTTCAATGGAAAAATTAGGAAAAGGCAGGGCAATTTTCATTAATAGTTGCAATAACTCATTATCAATAGGTTACTGAGAGGCAGTGGGCATATTATAAGATCATTTGCAGCACTGTGATGCCCTGTAGAGTAGAAATTGCTACGGTGAAAAATCAATAAGTATGTGTGGCAGCTATATTTCATAGTTAAATAATCTATTTTACAAAGGGAATTATTTAAAAATGTGAAAAAGCTTTTGCTTGTAGAAATCAGTATCTAAAAAAAGATGACTCTCAAAAACATCCTTCCTTTGTCACTCTTAGAAAAACAAAAAGACCACTTAAAATAAATAAAATGTCATCCAACTTCCCCTCCAACATGCATAGCAGTTAAAAAAAAAAAAAAACCTAAGAACACATGCTGTATCTAGCTGGAGCCAAATCGAACCAAATGCAATTGGGAATGCCTTCCTAATAAACCTCTTGGAATGGACTCACAATAAAATGTTGACATATCCTTCGGCATAACAAAAATCTTAGGAGCCACCATAAGTGCCAGCTTCAGAGTGTGACTGCATGGGGGAGAGAGAGAGAGAGAGGAGAGAAACTTTTTAAGGGTGCCAATACAAACTTCCAGCTCAGCGGTGGCAGCTAATTGAATGCAATTGCTCTTGTGGTATTGTTGGCTGAGCCACAGAAGGAGTTCATGCAGCACTTCGGCTTCTTTGCTGGGATCTATCAGCCTGAAGATTTTGCATCCCCTGAACACAAAAAGAAGGGAAATGATCAAGGTGGACTTCTGAACAAATATACATTATTTATACAGAGCAGGGTGGTTTCTAGAGCTGATCCCTTCCCTGATTTGGCATATAAATTATTTGTTCCCTTCTGTCTCCTCTTACGTAAACTCAAAGCTGTGCCGTGCCTTGCTGATTTACTCTGATAAGGTTTCACTGCCTGACATTAACAGCCGGTTGCATGACCTTGGGTAATTCATTCACACTGTATCGGTATCAGAGTGTGCGTTAACTGGAAACATTACATTATAAAATCAAGCCCTCAAATATGAATATACGCATTCTAAAAAGTTCAGGAAAGTTGGTAATTCAGATTAATCAGTTCAAAAGGAAGAAATGGGTCTACATTATGTGCAGGTGTAAGTAATTTGGCATATTTCTATGTATACTATAATTTATAATGTATCCAAAAATTAGAAGCAGAAGTGACTCTTACAAATCAAAATCAAAAACTCACAGAATTCCAAACTACTGTCTTCATGATGTATTTCATGTTTTCTTTCACAAAAGCAAATCTGTTGCCAATGTGGTCAGGTAGATTCGTTTCACTCATCAAATATTAGGAAAAAGATTTAGGCAAGACTATAAATAATAATTACCACCACCAGCAGAACACAAAGTGTACCATTGATTTAATAATAATAAAGAGATAGAGCCAGAAATTTTAGTTGGAGGGAAACTTTAACATTATATATCAGCACACTAATTGTATAGAAAACACAGTTACTGGCAGAGCCTGGACTAACATATGAATATTACTTCTCTTTACATCACTGTTCTATTTTGATTTCTATTTTATTTTAATATAGAAGGTACAGCTCTGTGAACCAAAAGTAACGCAGTCCGTGGAAAGATTCAATGATGACATACAGCTTGCTCTGTGGTGCAAATAAATACATAAGATAGCACAGTGAAAGCACATTGCCTCTCATTGTAGATGTGTAATAAAAGTTTGTTGCATTAATATGATAAATGAATAAATCTTAAACTGCACTTTGGCTATACCCTTCATAACATAAATGTCCAATATCTCATAAAACGGCCTTTCAGCAGAAATTATTCTGCTGACAACTTGATTTAAAGCAATATAGATATAGAGTCAGTATTTCATGAATGCCCTCACTTCTGGAAATGTAGTCATTGTTGATTTAGCACAGCACGGATTATTTATATTTAAAAGGTCACCTCTTCCTCCACCGCCACCGTGGGTAGCATTAGAGAGAGTTTAATTGAGGAATTCACACTTTAAAAAAACAAAATGTTAATGGAGAGTATTTCTTAGTGTTTTTAGTTTGTTGGAGGTAATTGTACTAATAGTACATTTTAAATTATTTAACGCATAAGGCACTAGAGTGATACTATTTTGGACTTAAAGTTCCTAAATATTTTAATTGTGTTATGAAATCAACAGCTAAACCTGTTGCGTTGTGACTTTTGGGGGATTTCGAAGGCCATTTTACCCGCCAGGAATTTTTCATCAGTGCAGTACCCTCATGGCCCCACCCCGTTCCCTTATTCATCAAGTGACCTTGCAGTCGGATAGGCTTGCGAGCTTGAGCAGTGCCTAGTGGCTCTCTCACCCTGTGACCCCTAGCAAAGCCTTCTTGGTTTTTGCCCTATGCCTGTTTAAACTCCCATAGATAGATCTGGCCTTAGCCATAAATTTCCATCATTTCTTCACTGAAGTTCTCTACATCACAGCCAGGTCTTATTGACAAGGTGGAGTTGAGCATGCAGCTATCCGGGTAATTTAAGTCACCACCGTGCTTTGTCTCTATTATGGGGACAATTGACTTGCTGGGAAGTCAATAGTGAAGAGACGATTAACTTGCAGTTACTCAGGCAATTCAAGTCAAAGCAATGATTTTGCTTGAATTATCCGGATAATTGCTTCGAGTCTAGATTTCACTTTGCTAAGTGAAATATAACCTTAGGAAGTATGGTTTGGGGCAGCAAGTAGCCTGAGGGATCCAAACTCATTATAACTCGCCCCTTCACCTCTGTAGTTGCCCTTGGTTGAGAGCAGAAAGAGGGGACCGATGACATTGCATCTTCTGCACTCCTTAGTCTATAATTGAACTGACAATGTCATGATTCTCGCAGGTTCAAAAGCAAGTTGTCCACCCAAATTTCCTAAAGAAAGAGAGGATTTAATTTCAAAATTCACATGGGATGGGGCTGAATTGAGAAGCTGCGTCCAAAGGGTAGGTCCTCTTTGCTCTCTCCCTCTTAGAACTCCCCTGGAAGGTCACTCAGGGAAACTTGTCATCTCTCAGCATGATTATTCTTTTGTCCTACTCTTTGTCTTTAGCTTGCATGAGTCTTAGAATGGCTGCCCCTGCTCTTAATCTGTCTTAAAATCATTTAGCTCAGATAATCATTTTGACCTCACAGTTTCTAATTTTTAAACTCTCAAGAGATTAATAAGATTGGTTCCGCTGATTTTTTTCAAGCCAGATGGTTTGTGGGGGCTGCTCACAGGCCGGGTGACCACTGCTAAGCTTGGGTCAGACCTGCAGATTCACACGGAACAGAAGCTCTCTCTGCATGCTCGTCTGCAGTGGTATAGCGAGTGGATTCTCTTAGAAGGGTGTATTGTGCGGAATGGGCAATGATTTATTTCTATAAGACGGAGAGCTATCAAAGTAGCAAAGTAGCTAAATGGGTGTATTAAGGGTTTGCTAATAAGTTACTAAGTTCAGGTAGGGCTTCTTTTTTTTCTTTCTTTTTTTTGAGACAGTTTTTCTCTGTTGCCCCAGCTAGAGTTCAGTGGCATCATCATAGCTCATGGCAACCTCAAATTCCTGGGCTCAAAGGATCCTCTTGCCTCAGCCTCCTGAGTCGCTAGGATTACAGGCGTGTGCCACCATGCCTGGCTGTTTTTTCTATTTTTTTAGTAGAGATGGGGTCTCACTCTTGCTCAGACTAGTCTCGAACTCCTGACCTCAGCAATCTTCTCATCTAGGCCTCCCGAGTGTGAACCACTGTGCCCAACCCAATTAGTATTTTTCTTCTTCAAATGATAGTAATGTATAAACATCACAAATATCAAACATTATCATGAATAAACATAGTGTTCTGGAGACTAACATGTGTCATCTGCAAACACCCATTGAGTGCCCACTGTATTCCAGGCACTAGTGCTTGGACTACAGCAGTGAATAAAATCACATGTTCCATGGAGTTAACTTATAGTGGGAGAGACATGCTATAAGTAAATACACAAATTCCATCACCTCTTTTTTTTTACATGCAGAAAAAATTCTAGCTTCATTCTAATCACAAGTAAGTACCCATCCTGATTATTATTTCCCCTCCTCCTCCTCTTCCTTCTTCTAGTTAGTTTTTGAGACAGAGTCTCTCTCTGTTGCCCAGGTAGAGTGCAGCGGCATCATCATAACTCACTGCAACGTTATACTACTGGACTCAAGGGATCCTCCAGCCTCAGCCGCCCAAGTAGCTGGGACTACAGGCGCGCACACCTCCACATTGATTACTTCTTAATTCTTTGCTTATATTATAATTATGATTTCCTGATCATAACTACTCGTCCCTTTTTTTGCTTTTGCAGTTTTGTCTTTCTGGTGTTATCTTCTCCACCACTACCAAATGGTGATTCTGTGTCTCTCATTTTCTTTCAAATTAGCTTAATACTCACTTCTCACATTAATTTCATAAGACTCTCACCCATTCTTTTTTTGGTACCCATATTTCACTGAGTTCCATTTGTACCATATTGATTTTATACTTGATTCAACAAATACTTTTGAAGAATTACTATGTGGTGAAAATTGTTATCCTGTTCTTTATACATGTTCTGATTCTTATTAATATCAATCTCAATGTTTAGAGAAGTGTTTTGTAAACAATAGTAACACTAGTTAGTAATAATTCATACTAATATAATAATAGCCCACAATATTTAAGTAGGACTTCATTCTTTGCAAAGAATATATTATGATGTCATGTAACCCTCTTGATGAGATGATGAGAGAGATATTATTGTTCTTTCCAATTTATAGGCATTTATATTTAATGTCTATTATGGCACCTGCTCAAGGAAATAAAGAAGAGGGAGAGAAGGGTGGAGAAACAGCATTTAGTCCCAATGGCTTATAATTTGAAATAATATTTACATTTAATTAGAAAACAAGAACAGACCAAAGGTAAGGTCGGGAAGCAATTAGAGGTGCAGTGGCCTGTTTTACATGAGCAAACACTGTCAACTGTGAGAACAAGAAACAAGATTTCCAACAGTTTCTCACATGCCCCACCATTGCAGTTGTTGGGAAGTGTATGTTAATTACACTCCCAGTCATTATTTTATTATTTTTTTAAAATATAAAAACGGAATTGGAATGCTGCCAAAAGTGGGATTATATCCTCTATTATTTTATGTCAGAATACAGACTTGTTTACTAGAAAGAAAGAACATCCCTGCTACATAAGATGACCAGCATTGTTAACAAGTCAAGAATAAAAATGAATGACTCGATTCTCTTCTGTATAAAACATTCCCAAGTAAAGCAACAAAAAGGTACATAAAAGTACAAACCACAGAGATTTTTGCTTTTTCTTTCTCTCTTTATCATGGTAATAAGAACTTTTGTGTGTGGTTGCTTCCAAAGAGAATTTAGTTTACTTTGTCAACTCAAAAAAATTTCTTCCTCATTGTGAAAAATCAGGTGGAGGAAGGAGCCCAAGTGGATTCCTTCATCCTCAGTATTAAGGAATTATCTTAAATGTACTTTGATGTCTTGTGGCCAGAAATTGCTGCCTTTGTTCAGGGCAAGTTTCTTTAGGCTAATGTATTTTCTTTCTTGATTTTGAAGAACAACCAGGAAACAAGCTGCGTAACTTTAAAAAAGTCATCTAATTTCTCAATCCTTAATTGCCATGGCTATGAAATGAGAGAGTTGAACTATCTGATCTCTATTCTTACTTCTAATTTAAAAGTTCTATGAGTCCATGGCATGCATAATAAACTTGACATAATACTATGCCTGTGCCGTAACGTGTGGTGTTCTTTTGCAAAGTTTTGTTCTTGTCGGTCTTTTGTCCATGAGCAATCTCTTGCAGTCTCAAGGATTTAATTACCGCATAAGTATTGAGCTCTCAAACATAGAGCTACAGCCCATCATTCTCCAAAATGTGTTTGTGGGGAGATAGTGTTCCTCAAGATATTAATAGTAATTCAACCAAAAAATAGTTCCATTGGAAGTAATTTTAGGATTCTGCTTACTCAATCTTCCACTTGGAGATGAAAAAAGCACCCAAAGCATATTAAGTACTTTGAAAAATTGTGCAATACAGAAAGCTGCTTAAGCCAATGTTTTCGAGATTCCTTGGGGTACTACCAGGTGTCTTCATTTACCTATCTTCTCTCGAACTCCATAAATCCTTAATAAGCATAGTACCTAGAGCTCCTAGTGCTTGGATAAGCCATCTTGAGTTAGGCTCCTTGCATGTTTGTGTTTGCCCACGTCTCAGTGGAAGACTAAGTACCCGTGTTTTTGTTTCCCAAACTGCAAATGCTTTTTTCCCATTTATATTTTCTGCAATGAAAAAATCTTCTCACTATAAGTCAATCTACCTGATCAAAATCTGGATGATTGCCCAAGTCAAACCAATAAGAAAAGGAAAGCAAAGAAAAGAAAGCTTCAGCATGGGTAATTTAGTTTGCCCATTGAACAAATGCTGCAATATATATGATTTTCCCACTGTACTTCTATGGTAGTAAACACAGATGGTGACAGTGGTTTGAAATGCTTAATTTGAATTCTTATTGTGGAATTGATTGTTGGGATGTGAAAACTTTTAAAGACCAGGTATCTTAGATGAAATTTGAAATTTGTATGATAGTGTTCCCGAAATCACTTCACAAAGACTCATTTTAGTCCATATGAGGAAGTGGTTGGATAATATTATTTTATGGAATCCAAGCATGCAAAATAAACTTCCTTATGACTGATCCTCTCATAGAATAATAAATTCTCTTGTAAATATTAGAACGAAGTTGGTGAATACTGTAATTTTTGTGTACACATATATGTTAGGGTTTATTTAGAACTTAAGAGTTTATTAGGATTTATTTAGAACTTTAAGTCACTCTAGAACTTATTCTAAGCCTAGAGTGACAAACTTTACTGTTCACCTGTGAACTGTATTATTAAACAAGGTCATTCTTATCACTTGTCACAACTGCAGCTTACCTTAGTTAATTGTTAATAGCCCAGACCCGTGGCTTTCGGTAACCGAGTTATCAGGTCAGTATTGTGTGGGATAGTTATTTGAAGTGAAACTAATTCCTTGCTGTCTTTATTCTAAGCAATAAACAAATTATCTTTTGTGGGAGAAGATAAAATGCATACATTTAAATGTCACGAGAATGTCTTTTTTCTTAGGAAGATAATAACGGTGGTCTTATAAAGCGGGGTTAGATCTTCAAGTATTATTCACAATCAAAAGTCTCCATCACATTCTATGGCTAAAATTTTGATTTAACTCTAAGGCACTATTTTAAACAGGAAACAGTCTGTTATTCCATTAGGGTTTCTGTGGTTCTTTAATCTTTTCAAAGAGTGAATTTTCTATAGGGAGAAAGATTTAGGGAAACAAATAAGAGATGTCTATGTTAGTTCATAAGCCACAGTGAGCCATTTAAACAATTTTTATTATTTTTCAGTAAATAAACTTTTTCCAGTTTTAAACCAAGTCCCAAGGCAAGTTTAACATTCAAGGCTAATTTGACCATAGGAAATAATTTATTGAATGGCATCAAGCAAACTAACAGCGACAGGAAAAGAGGTTGAATAGATTGTATCTGTCAAGTAAAAAACAATGGTGATTATATATCCTGATTTCTTCCCCCTCCCCAAATATATGCTTCAATAATAAAGCTTATTTAGAAAATAGGGTGAGATCTTACAATTTTTAGAATGCTCAGAGGAAGATGATTTTCTTCAATGTGAATCACTGCACAAAGGCAGAATTATCCAATATAAAATTACGGAATGTTTTTATTTAAAAAATTTATAAAATGGTCAAACATTTCTTTGGAGGTTACAAACCAGACTGCGTAAAGAAAGAATATTAATATATCAACAGAGAATGTATATCAGGCTTTGGGCATTTCTGATTTTTTCTCTTTAGACTCTCAATATTATTTTCTCCAGGCATAACACACCCGACGTAAGATTTTCTCAATTGATATTCACGGATACTAAGTATCCATTGATAATCACTTGTCTAGTGCAATCTGGTCTCAAGGGAAGGACCACCTTCCTAGTGAGAAGGCATTTTCCTGCCAGTCATCTGGAGGTGTTTCTGGTGGAGTGCAAAGGAGAGAGCTGTGTCAGCACAAAGGTGAAGCAGACCGCCAGCTTTTCTGCTAGAGTCTGAATTGTGTCCATTTTACCAACATAAGAAGAAGCTCTCATGTTTCACTGATAAACTCCAGAAATTCATGTATGACCATCTGCTCAGGTTGGACAACTTCTGGACCTCTTAGTTACACTAAACAAAACATTCAAGGTAATGGAATATCCAAGCTGGATTTTTCAGTTCATTCTCTTCATTTTACGATGGAAACACTGGGGCCCAGAGAGGTCACATGACATGGGAGGCGATCTCATAGCAGATAAATGTCAGCTAACAGTTTCATCCCATTGGAATCCAAGTACATTACCTGGAATACTTTCTCTTTTGAGATATTCACTGAAAAAACTTTGAGTTTTTACAATGAATAGAACACTGAATTTCAACTCTGAAAATATACCTAATAATTGAAACCAATGGAGGTATTCCAAAAATTCAATAAGAAATAATAGTTATGCAAAAGAAGTAGAGGTAGGTGAAATGTTTATCGCATAAATTTTAACATTATTGAATGTTAATCTACATAATTCCTGACAAATTGACATAAATAATGAAAGCCAGAAGGAATGAAGGAAATGATAAATAATCTTGGCAATTCTTTCAGTTTATCCTGTATTTACTTGCCCTTTGGGTTATTTTTAAATAGGAATTTCTAAGAATGCATTCATAAACTAATCCAGAGGCTTTGGAAACCTCAACTCTACTTTGGCTTGGACCCCATGGCTGTAATGATTTTATGGTGATATCTATTGATATTTAAGAACTGATATTTAAGGATTTAGTGCAAAATTCTTAAAATTATCCTTTATTCATTGCATTTAAACATAGGACTAGATGGAATGAGATTCCTCTTAAGGATTACTGCCATTGGTCTATAAGAAATAAATTTAAGAGACCCACAACTATCACCTCCTTTAAGACTCTAGGTGTCTACCAGTGAATTAGCTCAAATTGGCAGAACACCAGGAACCTGAGGGTGTGTTCTGTAGGCCACCTTGAATGCCTAAACTCAAAGCGTCTTCTCCAAGTTGCACTTCTATAAAAGGAAGTCCAAGAACTTCTTGGGAAACAGGGGTCCAACTAGGGCTGAAATGACAAATTTCTTCAGGAATAGAAAACATGCTCCCAGAACAAGGCTTTGTAACAAAACCTCCTCTCTGAAATGAGTCCCAAGAATGAAAACAGAGAGGGTGCATCTCGCTTCCTGAGTATAGAAAATTACCCTCCAAGCATCTATTTTCCATCAAGCTCTTCCCAGAACGTGCAACAGAAAGAAAACTAGAAAGGGAAGCTTTGCAGTCGGGTTTAGAAATAGCCAACTCAGTAATCAGAGCAGGGACACACCACAACTGTTAGCAGACTGTCACTCGGGCTTGAGATGACCTGAGTCTCCAGCTGTCAACAGTTCTTTTAGCACTCTGAATTCAAGGGATAGGAATATAGAGTGGTTTTCTTTATCTCCCATGGTTGCCTCCCACTAGATTCTGTTTAATCTCTTTCTTGTCCCTTCCTGACACCTTGGAAAGATGTTGAAAATTTTTAGTCAAGTGAGCAAAACTCAGTGCCATTGAAAACTGCAATCTCAAACTTGATTCTAATACCCTCTCACCAGGGGATAGCACCCACTTGGAGGAGAAGGGCATGGTCAAGCTTTCTATTTCTGAGACACCTGCTCCCAGTCCCCCCTCTTCCAGCCACGTTTCTCTGATATGTTGCAACTAGGAGAAAGAAACATGGCTTTATTGCATCGGCTACTTTCAGAGCCCTCACCTTGATGGCTGTGGGCTGTGGCTTCTTGAACTAACCTGCTGTCAGTTCTTTTTTGGTGGCAAGTGTTTAAATGCCGGCTCACTTGTGGGCCGCTTTTCAAAGTTCTCAGCCCCCTCATCTCCTGCCACGCTGCACTGCTCCCTGATGTGGGTGATTCAGCTCTGGCTTGACCGTGTTTACTCAAGTACTTTTCCACTCCCCAGCCCTTGCCTCTCGGGTACCTGCACGATGGCTTGAGACTGTCAACTTGCACCATCAGCCTTCACTCCTGATGCATTTATGCATCCTTGCCTGCCAGCTTGCGGGAACAGAGGTGGCTCCAAGACTGCCACCTCGTCTTGTCCTGCTATCCCTCTTCAGTACCATTTCCATAAAGTGTGATGCTCATACAGGGGAATGAGACACCAGGACCTTTTTCTGGAAGGCATCTTTAGACTTTATGAAGAGTTCTTGGAGCCACCCTTGTTATGGCAAGTATCAGTGACCGGTCCCAGGGGAATAACCGAGCAGCACGCAGAGAGTTGGAGAGTCAGAAAGTTTTATTGCCGGCGGCCCAGATTGAGATCAAGCCTCCCAGAATCTGAGCACCTTTTCCGGGTTTTTGTCAGGTTTTATACTTTTTTTTTTTGGGGGGGGTTACTTTTAACAAATCACACACAGGTACAAATGATTAACCAATTAGCAAAAAGACTTAAAAGTTATCCAATAAACAATAATTCTTATAAGTAGTAGAATCATGATAGGCTTATAACAAACATCATAATCATGAC
>CAUYSK010108257.1:0-50958 GCA_963575035.1 Avahi laniger
TCTTTTAGAATAGTGTCTTAAAACTCAAATACTCTTACAGAACTCTCCTTTCTACTTTAAATATCACTCTCCCCTTTGCTCAATATCTTCCATTATTCCTTATTGTGGTACCTGCTTCTCAGCTCCCTGCATTGGCCTATAATTTTTCCTTCGTCCACACATTCTTCTTTCTCCCCCTTCTCATCCCTCAACTTAGCTAATGTTAACTCATCATTCAAGTTTGCTCTTTTGGCCGGGCGCGGTGGCTCACGCCTGTAATCGTAGCGCTCTGGGAGGCTGAGGCGGGTGGATCACTCAAGGTCAGGAGTTCGAGACCAGCCTGAGCAAGAGCGAGACCCCGTCTCTACTAAAAAATAGAAAGAAATGATGTGGACAACTAAAAAAAATATATATATATAGAAAAAATTAGCCGGGCATGGTGGCATATGCCTACAGTCCCAGCTACTCGGGAGGCTGAGGCAGAAGGATTGTCTCAGCTCAGGAGTCTGAGGTTGCTGTGAGCTAGGCTGATGCCACAGCACTCACTCTAGCCAGGGCAACAAAGCGAGACTCTGTCTCAAAAAAAAAAAAATTTGCTCTTTTGAGTTATCATTTTTTCCAAAAAAGCTTCTCTTTCCTCCTTAGCTGGATTAAATTATTCTAGCCATATGTCCACCATAGCCCTCTGAACTGCAATAAAGTTCATGATACTCTTAATTATTTAATATCAGTCGTTATAGCACTAGGATAGCACTAGGAAGGTTTAAGCTAGGACTTTCACTGCTGTGGGCTCAGCTCTTAGAAAAGTGTCTGACACTAGCAGATGTTCAATACATATGCGTTGAGTTGAAATGAAAAGGAAAATATTGCATAAAAGTGTTTGACCCAAGGAAAGAGAATAAAAAGGAATAAAAAAAAGGTCTACCACAAATTTCTCCTCTGCAATAATGCAGGCCATAAGCTAATGAAACAGTGGCTACCGAGTTTCATGGAGAAAAAGGGTTCATGGCTCCAACGTTTCAATTCATACTCATCCTCATGTGTTAAAGACAATAGAAAGAATTAGACAGTCAAGTGTCAGGACATACGTCATTCAAGTATCTTTCCTCCTATATTTTTTAAATATATATAGTTGGTGTTATATATATAAATAATGTCAAATATGTATATATAAATATATACATAAAATGATATAGATTTGAAATGTCTGAAAGCAAGAACTAAAAAGCCGGGAAGGTGCAGTGGAAAAGTAGCGCTGACCTTTGAGATCGGCGAAAGGTCTAAAAGGCAGTGAATCAAAGCCTGAGCCCCTGACGACGAGAGAAGGGTGAAGGCGATGCGCCCACGCTGCAGGCAGGCGGGGCAGGGCGGGGGATGGGAATCACGCACTGCTTAACCCAACCTTATCAGCCAGCGTTTTCCAGACTCGGGAAAGGAGCCGGCTTGGAAGAGAGCGCAGTCTGACCTGGATCTTGGGTCAGAGCCGGTCCCCACAGTTCTGTTTTCCTCTTGGTCTTCAGAAACACTTGCAATTCTGTGGATAACACCAGTGTCCTGCCCTTCTATTTAGGACTTTGCTGAAAGGACCCCTTTCCTCCAATCTCTATTCCAAGGAGTCCTTTTGCACTGCCTGGAGACTGGGATGGGATCACACATTCGAAAAAAGGAGCCAGCGAGTGTCAGGAACTGTGTGAGGACTTCAAGTCCCCAGGGGCCCTCCGGCTTGGGAACTGCTATGTCCAATCTGCGGACACTTAGCGAACAGAAAGAGGGCTATGGGCAGTTCTCAGAAATCACTCATTCAGCATAATTACTCGTCCTGGGAGGAAAACGGGACTTATAACAAAAACCTTGTGGCCAAGAGAATTCTGGCCTTGTATTAATAGTATTCCAATATGAAAATAATTAAATCTTCCCCATGATATAGGTTTACTCCATTACAATATGAGAGAATTTTGAGGAATACGTACAATCACATGTTGGAATGTGCTGGTCTACTAAATTTAAAAGGATTGGGAAAACTAGAGAAATAAGTTAAGAAGAGTTAACTAATTTTTAAAATATCTGAGACTATGGTAGCAAAAATGAAAATCATACTGGAAGCAATTTTAAAGAATGTTTATGACACTGTAGAGAATTAAATGAGTAAAGTGTAGAACGAAGATGATAAATCTCTAAGAACACATTTTAAAATATATAAAAAATACGAGAGAATATAAAAACCTAGAAGGCCAATCACAGAGATACAACCTAAATATATTGGGTATATTTGGGAAAGGAAAAAGAACAATTGTACTGAAAGCAATACTAATATATATTACAAAATAAAATTTTATAGATTTAATAAAGTGTTTGATGCTGTAGATTGGAAGTGTTGACCATATTCTAAGACAATTTAGTACATAGAACATATCAAGGCATATATTAAAAACACATTCAAATTTAAGAACTGAGGGAAATTTCACAAGTATACTAGCAGAATAAAAAAAATTTATTACCTTCAAAGGAATTAAAAGCATGTTTGTCTGATACTTCTCATTTGCAATAATACAGTCTAAACGTCAGTAAAGAAGATTTTTAAAATACACAACACAGGAACGCTATATCAAACCAAAGTAGTCATTTATGTTTAAAAGCAACAGAACAATATTCTCATCTTTGAAAATCTGAGAAAAATTTCCATCCAATTATACTATTTTGAGAATAGTGCTTAAAAATATACTCTCCTGAAAATAAAAAAAATTAACTCAAAAGAAATAGAAGGCATAAGGACTGATATTGACTGTGATTCTATTTCTTAACTGTAACTTCAGCTAAAGATATACAAAGAGGTTAACCAGTAATGGGGAAAGTGCCGTAATTATTAAGTCTATTTAACATATTTAAATATATCACCCCACCCCACCCCCAAAAAAAACGAAGAACAAAAAAAATCCAAGAAAATAGAAAGATTTTTGCTTTGTTTGTTTTAAACTCGAAGTTAGTGTTTCTACACTATATCATAATGAAAGATTACACAGTGTTGCCCAGTGTCACTTCGGGCCTTGTTGAAGTAATTGGTACCAGACTTGGCCTCCCACCATAACCACATAGAAAACTGGAAAAATACGAAACAGCTGGATACAGATGTTGGACAACAGGCCGTGCAGGACTATGATCCCTGAGGGAGAGAAAGCAAACAGAGACCCCAGCTTTCTGTCTGAGGGCACCTCTAGACTACAGTGCAGACAGAGAGAAACCAAGGTGGGCTTGCAGAGCTGAGGTCAGAGAGATTGGGGTTTTAGGGAGGCAGGGGCAGCTGTATTTTGAAAGTCATTTATCAGAAATGAGGAAGCTACACAGAGAAAGAGCTAAACAAATCTGCATAAGAGTCTCTTTGTGCATGTCTATGAATATTAAGCTGCGCATGTGTAGGGTGAAATTATTAATAGTGAGCTCCAGGTTCAGTCATTCCCCAAACACAGAGATTTTCAAGTTCCAACTACCAGAATGAGAGACTTCGTAGGACATATATATCCACTAAAAAAAAATCCTTTAAAATAGAGATAAAATAAATATTTTTTCAGACATACACAACATGAGAGAATTCATCTAAAAAAGACCTTTACTGCAAGAAAGTTGGAAAAAATGTACTTTAAGCCAAACGAAAATGATGGCAGATGGAAAGCCAGATCTACAAAAAGGAATGAAGAGCACCAGCGCCAACGATATGATCTTCTATCTAGAAAACCCCAAAGACTCCACCAAGAGACTCCTGGGACTGATCAATAAACTCAGCAAAGTTTCAGGTTACAAAATCAGTGTACACAAATCAGTAGCATTCCTATACACCAGTAACAGTCAAGCTGAGAGTCAAATCAAAGACTCAATACCATTCACAAGAGCTACAAAGAAAATAAAATACCTAGGAATGTACTTAACCAAGGAGGCGAAAGATCTCTACAAGGAGAACTACAAAATTAACCCATCATAAGTCCAAAATATTGTAAGTTGAAACGCATTTAATCCTGGCAACAGAGCAGACAGTACCCAACTTATGATGATGCAACTGATGATTTTTCAACTCTACAATGGAGCAAAAATGATATGTATTCAGCAGAAACTGTAACCCTGTCATAAGACATAGGGAGGTCCTCAACGTATGATGGAATTATGTCCCAATAAATTCATTGTAAAGTTGAAAAATCATAAGTCAGGGACCATCTGTACACAGATGGGCCTTATCTCAGTAGTGAGGAATAATTAATACTAAACTTAGTACTTCTCCATAATTGCCTATCAAATATTAAAAACAAGACACAAAAAAAATATCAAACTTTTTCAGTAATTTACTGCATCCCATAACAAAGCTCAATAATATTTATAGGAATACAAAATATACACACCAAACAAGGTAAAATTTACAATGTCTAGCATCTAATCAAAAATTATCAGGCATACAAAGCAACACAAAACATTACTCAAATTCAGCATGTAATCAAATCAATGGAAACCTACTCAAAACTGACATAGGTGTTATTATAAGCAGATAAGTACAATGAAACAGATATTATAACTGTATTCCATATGTTCAAAAAGTGAGAGACAGGGAAGATATAAAAAGACCAAAATCAAACTTCTAGAAATGAAAACGACAAAGTGTGAAATGAAAAATACACTGAATGAGATTCATGATAGATTAGATATGGTAAAAGGAAATAAAGAGTTGTGAACTTAAAGACACAGTAATACAAACTATTCAAAATGAAACACTGAAAATTTTTAAAACTGTGAACGGTCCATCAGTGAGCTATGGGACAACTTTAAGTGTCCTAATATACACGTTATTGAATTTCCTGAAGGAAAAAAGAGATCAGGGTGGACATAAAATAATAATTTGAAGAATAGTGGCCAGAATTTTTCCAAATTTGTTGAAAACTATAAACCCAAAAATCCAAAATGCTCAACAAATCCCAAACACAAGAAACATAAAGGAAACTACAACAAAGCGCATTATAATCCCATTGCAGAAAAGCAGGAATGAAAGAAAAAAAAATTAAAGCAGCCAGAGGAAAAAAGACTCATTGCATATAAAGAAACAAAGAAAAGGATAAAAATAGGTTTCTCACCAGAAACAATGCAAGCAAGAACAGAACAGAGCAATATCTTTAAATGACTGAAAGAAAAGACTGTCAACCTATAATGCTATACCTAGCAAAAAATATATCTCAAAACCAAAGTTGAAATAAAGACATTTTCATACATATAAGAGCAGAAACAGTTCATCATCAGCACTACAAAAAAATGTTAAAGGAAACCCTTCAAACATGATGCCAGATGGATATTTGGATTAAGACAAAGGAATGAAGAACACCAAAAATGGTCATTTTATCAAAAAGACAACTGCACTTGAATGTTTATTGCAGCACAATTCACAGTTGCAAAGATTTGTCCCCCCCTTAATTAACAGTTTGAAATTTAAAAAAAGAATGAAACAAAAAAAAAAACACAACCTTGCACAAAGTACATCACAACCTTATACAAAAAGTACTTTGCAAGGAGATCCTCTCAGCAAGTGCCTGGCCGACTTCGGACTGGTGCCACTCTCATTACTGATCCTTGTAGCCAAAGATAATTATCTCAAAACAATTATAGAATCTTCCTCATTTTTCCTCTAACTTTTGTCTTTGTTTACCTCCCTGAATATGCATATTCCCATTGCAATGCTCTATTCCCAAATAAATATCATTTTATTTTCAGAAAAAAAAAAATCTGCTTCTCAGAAAGGTATTACTTTAAAAAGGAAAAGATAAGCCACAGACTGGGATATAAAGGACCTATATCCAGAATATTCAAAGAATTCTCAAAATAAAGGACCTATATCCAAAATATTCAAAGAATTCTCAAAATACCACAATTGTTTAAAAGCCTAATTAAAACCTGAGCAAAAGATTTGAAAAACACTTCACCAAAGTGTTTTTATGATGCAATTTAGCAAAACAGTATGGTTACATTTTGTGTGATTTTTGAATTAAGTAAGTTAAATAGTGGTATATAAATATATCATGAAAATTTTACTTTATGTGAAAAATTTAAAATAATTCAAAGCCCAGCATTTTTAAAACCTGAAAAACAGCAAAATTACAGAGCTTTCTACCCAAGTGAATTTTAAACAATGGAGAGAAAGCATAGCTCCGTAGTTAGGAGTTTGGCTTCAGGGTCAAGCCACTTGGGTTTAAATTCATCTCTGTATTTATAAGCTGTGTGAACTTGGCCAAGTTGCTTTACCTTTCTGTGCCTTGGTTTCTTCAACTATGAAGAGAGACTAATAATTACAACTATGCCATATGATGTCACAAGTACTAAAAGAGTTATATATTTAAAGCACTTAGTATACAGCCTGGCATATATAAATATTGCCTAGCATTTGCTATGACAATGATGATAATGATGATGATGATGGTGATGACGATGATTGATGTTGCCACATGATGGCACTACATTAGCAGAAAACAAATACATCCACTATCCTTTGTCATTATGCCAAGACTCAGAGTGCTGTTAAATGCCAGATCTTCTGCAGTTGATTTTGAAATGTACAGAAAACCACACATTTCAAAATCTCTGATTTTGTTGAGCATTTATTATTTTACTATGGTATGCAGTAAAAATAATAATTTACAGTAAAAATTAATTTATAATTTAAACTATTTGTATATTTATAAGAAATTTCAATAAATAATAAAATTACTATTGCCAAAAGGATACCCCTAAATCAATAACTTTAAAACAGAAGTTAGATATGATACAATATTATAAGAAGGGTAAAAAGCCATCATGATATATTACGCCCCTCAAAAAACATATCAGAATAATGCTGAAAAATAAAGAATCATTAAAGCAAAAATAGACTATAGTGGTTGAAGATTTATGCACACCGAGAATACCCTCTCTCACACATTGTACATTTACTCCAATGAGAAAATCAGTCTTGGATTTGCAAAGTCTTCAGAAATACTTCCCTCACATAAAATACAACTACCTGGTAAAGGCAGACCAATAAACACAACAGTAAAGACCCTTTGTGTGCTAGCATCACAATACATAAAGCAATTACTATAAAAATTTCAAGGAAGAACTAACAAAAAAAGTAGACTAACACACTTGATTTTAATAACACACACACACACACACACACCAATCATCTACTAGTCTACAAAAAAGTCTCAAATTTTTTAAAAAATAGAAATTGTAGGCCAGGTGCAGTGGCTCACACCTGTAATCCTAGCACTCTAGGAGGCCAAGGTGGGAGGATTGTTTGAGCTCAGGAGTTCAAGACCAGCCTGAGCAAAGCGAGACCCCGTCTCTACTAAAAATAGAAAAATTAGCAAGGTGTCGTGGTGCACCCCTGTAGTCTCAGCTACTTGAGGCAAGAGGATTGTTTGAGCCCAGGAGTTTAAGGTTGCTTTGAGCTATGATAATGCCACTGCACTCTATCCAGAGCAACAGAGTGAGACTCTGTCTCAAAAAAAAAAAAAAAGGAAACTGAATCCCCCTCTTCACTCTCTCCTTTCACATTAAAAAAATAAATAAAACTTAGAATTTGTGCAGACCACATGATCTCACCACTCCACCACTTAGTGAAACAATAAACAGCATATTTTAAAGAATGTATCAAAGCTGTATTCAGAGGAATAGTCATAGTCTTAAATGATTTCATTATTAAACAAAAAGTAATAAAAAGAAACATTCCTATAGCCTTGTAGTAAAGCTTGAAGTGCTGGCACGAGAACAGAAATACAGACATTTGCAACAGGACCAAGAACCCAGATAGAAAATCATCCTCACATTGTCATCTCATCTTTCACAAAGCAGACAAAAATATACATTGGGGAAAAGAATCCCTATTCAAAAAAATGGTGCTGGGAAAACTGGATAATCACATGCAGAAGATTGAAACTGGATCCCCACCTCTCACCTCTCACAAAAATCAACTCACGATGGATAACAGACTTAAACCTAAGGTGTGAAACCTCAAGAATTCTAGAAGAAAATGTTGGGAAAATTCTTATAGACATTGGTGTAGGCAAAGAATTTATGGAGAAGAACCCCAAAACAATCACAGCAGCAACAAAAATAAATAAATGGGACCCGATCAAATTAAAAAGCTTCTGCACAGCCAAGGAAACTATCATTAGAGTGAAACCACAATGAGATGTCACCTAACTCCACTGAGAATGGCCTTTATCAAAAAGTCCCAAAACAACAAATGCTGGCACGGATGTGGGGAGATAGGAACACTCTTACACTGCTGGTGGGACTGCAAATTAGTGCAACCCCTGTGGAAAGTAATTTGGAGATATCTCAAAGAACTAAAAATAGATATACCATTCGATCAAGCAATCCCACTACTAGGCATCTACCCAAAGGAAAAAGAGACATTCTGTAACAAAGACATCTGCACTTGAATGTTAGTGGCAGCACAGTTCACAATTGCAAAGATGCGGAAACAACACAAGCGCAAAGTTCCAGAGATGCGCGGTGGTGACGGTTGTACAACAATGTGAACGGACTCAATTCCACTAAACTGTACACTTAAAAATGGCTAAAATGGTAAGTTTTATGTTATGTATATTTTACCATAATAAAAAAAGTCAATGTTTGGATTACCTGGAGTAAGGCTGGAACTATGTGAATGTTCAATCATTATTTTTTTTAAATGTATGATTAGTTTTGAAAAGTTAATGGGAAAAAATATTCATTCACAACAGAGATGGAAGGAAGGAGAAAGGGAGGAGAGAGGGCGGGAGGGGAGGAGGGCAAGGACCAGAGAGAGATACAGGATTCCCATGAAGCTAAAAATGTTTATTAAGGTACATCAAAGACAATTTGATTTTTTTAAAAAAAAAGGTATATCATGTTTCTGGATGAAAATATTCAATATTCCAAAGAATTAAAATTTCCCCAGATTAATCTTTAAATGTAATTCAATTCTAGTCAAAATATCAGCAGGATTTCTCTTTCAGAATTTGACACAATAATTGTAAGGTTTATCTGGAATAATAAATGACTGAGGACAGCCAAGAAGATTTTCAAAAATGCTTAACCAGGAAGGAGGAGCCATACAAGAAATGTATAACGTGACATACGATTTCTTTTATTTCCTTCTAGAAGACTAGAAGCTTGGATTTTTTTTTTTCAGCTTATTCACAGTTGTCCAGAGAAAGAAAAGGACATTATGCAAGCTGCCATTTATGTTTTCTAATGGCCAACAGGAAATTTACTTTTTTTTAATGGGAAGATCTTGCTTTCATAAATTATACAAGAATACGTGAATATCTTTCAAACCCAAAGCCCAAAATCAGATTATGAAAATATTGGGTTCTGTTAACCAACTTCAGTTAATTTATACAGCATAGCTTTTCTTTTCATTTCCAATCGTGGTGTTCTATTTGTAAAATAAAAACATACAATATATTAATATTAACAGTATGTTAAAAAACAATTTTTCATTAAAAAATGTGAACAAACATAAATCAAGAACAATTTTTTAAAGGGTGATGGTAATGTTATCAAATAAACCAACAGATTAATAAACAGAATAGAAAGTTTAAACCTGGCACCAAGTACCTGATGACTCCAGTGGAACTGGGAAAATGTTCTACTGCTAGATATCAGGGGTCTAGTAACAGTGACTCCAGGATCAGGTGATGTTTTGCTTTCTACCTTGCATTGCTTTGATCTGGTGAACAGAGCCACCAGGTGATGACCTTTGACTTTTTACCTTTCCCTTAGTGAGAGTAAGCTTTGGGTGGTTTCCTGCATTCCTTTAAAAAATATTGGGTGGAAAGGTAACCAAGCAAGGTAATCTTAGCTTCTTTGGCATTTATGGGCAGATGCTGAGGACAAAGACCCAAAAGCTCACAAGAAGGTATAGAGGATCTCCCAGAACAAAGGGCAAAGGTAGCAATAACGAGATGATTGATCCTGCCACCCTGGATAATATTTTCTCCAATGACGGGAAAGAAGAGAAATTCAGCTTAAAAATAAATGAATGCATAAGTCAGTCTTTTTGTGCTTGGACTAGGTTATCACCTGACAGGTAGGGTGTGAGGTGTGGCATGCGGCCAATAAAACTGCCTCCAAGTCCACCTTCCAACTGTTACTCCCTTAATTGACATGGCGACCATAACACAGACATCAAAGGTCACATTGCACAACCGGTTATTTAATTACTTTTGTGATGATGCCAGAGAAGTCCAGGCCAAGAAATTCATAGAACACGGGCTCTGCCCTAACAACACCAGGGGTCACGTGAGGCTTCCCTGAGGACATTCGAGGGCTCTGGGCAGGAAGGGGGGCAGCCAAAAGTAAGTAGGCAGATTGGCTGGGGCAGAGGGTGAGCATGTGCGGAAAAGACTTTGGCAGGAAGGTGCGTGTAGTCCCGGGAACCAGAGGATGACAATAGGGCTGAGTGCAGAGACTGGGTGGGAGACTGGGGTCAAGGAGACTACCAAATGTGGTGGGGGCAGAGGCCCCCCCATAGGTGAAGAGGCCCATAGGTCATATTAAGAATGTTCGTCTTTACCCTCAGAGCAATGAGAAGCCACTGAAAGACGTGAAGCAAGAGGGTGGTATGTCTAGACTCACATTTTGAAAACATCACTCTGGCTGTAGATTGAAAGAAGGCAAAGGCTGGGAGACCAATAAATAGTCCACTGAAGCACGATAAAGAAAGGTGGTGTCGGGGGTTACACAAGGGCAAGAGAGAGAGAGAGAGAGAGAGAGAGAGAGTGCACAAAGAGGTCAAGGATATTTCAGAGGCAAGCCAACAGGACTTGGGAGTTGATCTTCGTTGGACAGGAGGCAGAGGGCAGTGGTACGGAGGACCCGAGGTCCCTAGTGGTGCCATTTCATATCACAAGAGGGAGAGGGGCCAGGTTTGGCAGAAGGAGGACCAGAGATGTAGCATGAGTTTGGTTTTAGAGTCATGGGTTTATTTGGAGGTGTTTATAAGATAGCCATGGGGAGATAAAAAGAAAGTAGTTGGGTATTTGGTCTTCAGCTCAGAGAAGAGTCTGGAATGGAAATGTAAACCTGGAAATCATCAGCTCAAAATGGTCATTGACGTCACAGAAGTAGATGAGGTATCCTAGAAAGAGAATAGAGTGAGAAGATAAAAGAAACCAGAACTGATATAGGAAAAAGATATAAACTGGCAACCCACCAAAAAAAAAAAAAAAAAAAGAAAAGAAATGACCAATTGGATGTTCATTCTGGGAATTTAGCCAATGGAAATAATTATTTGCACAAAGACTTAGACACATCAATATTTATTACAGTAAGGTAATTAAGAGCCAAAAAACTTTTAAGAATAAATTTCCAACAATTACTGATTAAATAAACTATTCCCATTCCTACAACCGAAATACACTTTAGCCATTAAAATGATAACAGAAGAAATATTCAGCAATATGGAAATATCTCATTGTGGTTTTGATTTGCATTTCTCTGATGATTGGTGATGTTGAGCATTTTTCCATATGTTTATTGACCATTAGTCTGTCTTCTTTGGAAAAGTTTCTGTTCATGTCTTTTGCCCACTTTTTAATGGGGTTGTTTGATTTTTTTCTTGCTGATTTGTTTGAATTCTTTGTAGATTTTGGTTATTAGCCCTTTATCAGATGTATAGCATGCAAATATCTTCTCCCATTCTGTAGGTTGTCTATTGGCTTTGTTGATTATTTCCTTAGCTGTGCAGAAGGTTTTTAATTTAATCGAGTCCCATTTATTTATTTTTGTTGTTGCCCTGATCGACCTTGGGGTCTTCTTCATAAATTCTTTGCTAAGGCTCATCTCTAGAACAGTTTTTCCAATATTTTCTTCTAGAATTGTTATGGTTTCATGTATTACATTCAAGTCTATTATCCATCTTGAATTAATTGTTGTGAGTGGTGAGATATGGATCCTGTTTCAATCTCCTGCATGTGGCTATCCAATTTTCCCAGCACCATTTATTGAATAGGGATGCTTTCCCCTTGTGTATATTGCTGTCTACTTTGTCAAAGATCAGATGGCAATATGTGAATGGTTTTATAGCTGGGTTCTCTATTCTGTTCCATTGGTCTATGTCTCAAATATTGTGCCAGTATCATGCTGTTTTGGTTATGAAAGTCTTGCAGTATAGCTTAAAGTCTGGTAAGGGACAATGTACACTATCTGGGTGATGGGCACACTTATAACTTTGGCAATTATAAGTACAAGCAGTACAAAAGCAATCCATGTAGCCAAAACATTTATACCACCATAATATTCTAAAATAAAAAATAATAATAATATGAAAAGACATTCACAATATATTACTAAGTGAAGACAAAAGCAGAATATAAAATAGCATGCATAATATTATTTCATAGAAGATATGTATAGAAAAAATGAGAATGACATAAACCAAAATACATATATGGTAGCATAAGTTGACTTTCATTTTTCTTGTTTGCTTATCTAGAATTTCAAATTTTTCTACAGTAAAAGGTTATTGCTTTTATTTTCACAACAAATTGTGAATTTGTTGTGAACAAATAATAAAATTCTTCTAAAACATTTAATAAAATACAATAATAAAAATAAAAGTTTATCACACATATATAATTAAAAATATTGTTCAAGACTGCCAAGACATTATACAATGGTATTTGATATTTATTTTAAAATAACATCACCAAAAACAAAAAAGATGGGTGTGTGTGTACACATGTGTGTTATTAGTGTGGCAGAAGCATGGAAGTGCAGGGGACAAGAGGGGGTAGATAAAGCAAGATTGATAAGATGTGCTAATTGTTGAAGCTGGATAATGGATTCATGTGAATCTATTATTTGTACCTTTATGTATTTTTGAAAAATTCTATCATAATCAAAAGAAAATCTAAGAGACAAGAAAAAAACTGATATAAATATTCAAAGGAAGGAATATTTCTTTTGACAATCAAGCCAACCTATAAATAAAATGTTGCTTGACCATTAAAAAAATAAAAAAAATTAAAAATGTTAGATGCAAAATGACTGGAAGCAAGCCATACATATTTCAAAATAGGAAAGTCATTAAATATATTTTCATATACTGGATGGAATTATTGTCAGCAGATAAATATTTTGCTTATGAAGAATCTGTAATATGAAAAAGTGAAGTGATTAAACTACCCAGATTTTCCCTCCCACCAATCCCCACGTGTCATTACTGTGATGGTTAATTTCATGTGTCAACTTGACTGGGCCTTGGACTGCCCAGATGGCTGGTCAAACAATATTTCTGGGCATGTCTGTGAGGGTGTTTCTGGAAGAGATTAGCATTTGCATCTGAGTAAAGTAGATGGCCTTCCCCAACATGGGTGGACATCAACCAATTTGTTGAGGGCCTGAAGAGAACAAAATGGCAGTGAAAGGTTGAATTTGCTCTCCCAATGCTGACTGCTTGTGTTGGAATCAGTCTCCTGCCCTCAGAACTCCTGGTTCTCTGGCCTTCAGACTAGCACTAGTACCTATACCATTGCTCTCTGGTTCTTAAGTCTTTGAACTACACCACCAGCTTCCTGGGCCTTCAGCTTGCGGATGACAGATCCTAGGATTTCTCAGCCTTATTTTATACATAAAATTTGTTCTGTTTCTCTTGAGAACCCTAACTAGTATAGATTTCTTAGTTCACACAGCTAGAACAAAGTACCATAGACGCGTGACCTCAACCACAGAAATCTTTTCTCACAGTTCTAGAGGCTAGAAGCCCAAGGTCAAGGCAGATCCAGTGTCTGGGGAGAGCTGTCTTCCTGGTTTGCAGATGGCGGTCTTCTTGTTGCATCTTCACATGGTGGAGAGCAGGAAGAGTGACCATCTCTCTCAAGTCTCCTCCTCTAGGAGCACTAATTCCATTCATAAGGGCTCCGCCCTCATGACCTAATTACCTCCACAGGCCCCACCTCCAAGTACCATCACATGGACATTCGGGCTTCGACATAGGAATTTGGGGAGGAGACAAACATTCAGGCCTTTGGCACGTACCTAGTATTACACTTCCACTGCATATCTAGTTTCATTTTTTCCCTTTAGTTGAGCAATATTATCATGACTCTCTCTCTCATATTTAAATTTTTACCTGTAAATTTTCAGTAGCATTTTTCAACACTTGAAAAAATAATACTGTTATCAAATTAAGAATAGCAATGTGTCCAGAATAAAATACCCAGGACAGTTCTGCAGAATTCTTCTTTTCTTGACCATAACCTCATTCCAACTCAAAGTCTGGTCTCTGGGGGGGAAAAGAAACTGATTCATTAATCTCTTTTCAAAATTCTATTTAAATTATGCTCAAAATATCCTATTCTTATCAAGTCATAAGAAAAAATGCAAATGACTAATCAAAGAAATGCAAATTAAAACAAGGTAATATTTTTTCATCTATCAAATTTGCTTTTTAAATGCCAATACCAGATGTTGGCAAAGGTGAGATGCAACTCACAGAATAGTGCTCGTGGTAGCCCAAGTTAAAAAAATGTTTTCACGAAATAGAACAAGAGGCTTAAAAACAGTCATACCCTTGACCCCGTAAATTTTCTGCTTGAAATTTACCGTAAGAAAATGATATGATCAAAGATTTACATACAAAAAATTCAAAGCAGTGGCATTATGACAAAAAACCATGAACATCCTACAGCTGACGGCTGGGTCATGGTTTTCAAGTTCTGATCAGGAGAGCCCTGGATTTAAATGCAGGAAGAATCAGCAGGACCAGAAAGTAGTCAAGTTAGGACTCTTGAGTCAAACACTTCTGCTTTTATCTGTTTTGCATATTGAGTTCCAGTTAAGAGTCACACTGGGTTTGTTTCTTTTTTTGTAATCATCAGTCTACCCTGATTAGAATGCAAGATCCATGAAGAACCTGTTTATGAGTGAGGTACTCCCACGTTCTCAAAACGAAGCACAGTGTTTGGCACATAGTAGGTATTCAATAAATAGGCGATGTTTGTTGTGGATTTAAGGTTTTTTTCGATTAAAAATAAGTTCGAGCTCCACCCATTCATCCCTCCCTTCCCCCTAAGACCTGGTAACTACTGATTTGATTTGATCCAGCAGAACACAGAGGATCTTTAGGACAATGAAACTACTCTGTATGATACCATAACGATGGATATCTGTCCACACCCACAGAATGTACAACACCAAAAGTGAAACCTAAATTAAACTATGAACTCTGTATCATAAGGATGTGTCAGTGTAGGTTCATCAGTTGTAACAAACGTACCACTCTGCTAGGGGATGTTGATAGTGGGGGAAGCTATACATGTGTGGGGACAGGGGGTATATGGGAAATCCCTATACCTTCCACTCGGTGAACCTAAAACTGCTCTAAAAATAATAATAATACTGAAGTCTATTTTTAAAAAATAAAACAAGTTTGAAAAGTATTATAATGAGGAATTTGAATAAAGACCAGGGATTGGCAAATTATAACCTGCGGGCCAAAACTGGCCCACAGCTTGTTTTTATAAATAAAGTTTTATTGGGACACAGCCAGCCACATTCATCATCTACATACTGTCTATGGCCGCCTCTGTATTGCAATGGCAGAACTGAGTAGTTGCAACAGAGACTGTGTGGCCCACAAAGCTGTGAACCAGCATATCTCTTCCCAACTCCATGTTCAGGGACATCTCGTGGGTAACTTGGAAATCAGCAATAGGAGTATTTCTACTACAGAAATTGGCAAATGCTACAAATCAGGGCTTGATTTTTTGCGTTGTTGATCATCAGGCTTATGAAAGCGATGGAGAAAAATGTTAATAATGCAGATTAAGATTAAATGTGTGTTGTGTCTATAGTTGTAATAGCACAAAAATTAAGGGAATATTCTTCAAGTATTCAAAAACAATTATCCAATTCAACGAAAGAGGCACTCCCATTATTGACAAACTACCCTATATACGTCTTTGGTTTGTTTTATTTTCATCTCATTAGTTAAAATAAAGGAAAATATCCCCCAACGTTTATGCTGGAATTACACTTGCTGGCCAGTTGCAATCACAGGTTGGCCGTGGATTCAACAATTGGACACAAATCAGCAAAGCTTCCTGTGAAAATCAACTGGCCATATGGAATTGACAGGGAAGAGTAGTGCATATTTTATCCTTATTTGTAAATTGGGTCCTGCTCATCATTTATATCAGTAATATTGATAATAGACATGCATGCATAGATGTGCATACACTTTCCCAGAAAGCTGGTTGTTAAGCATTTACCAGCACACTGCTGCCTAAAAACATTTTTTTCCTCGGTAGAAGGAGGTTACCAAAATAAACATGATTTGCAAATGTAGCCACAGCTGAAGATGTCAAAGAGCTAATGGGAAGAGAGACGCAGCAAAAATGTGAAGATAAAGTGAAAAAGTCCCTCTTTCTAACAAGGACCCAGAGGGAGTGAGCAAATGATGTTTTGCACCCTACGTGGAGGGGAACTGTATGCGGTCAATGCTTCATCTTTCAGGTTCTGCCACATGGAGAGAAAGAAAGAAATTTGAGAGCAACACGGTCAAAAGATGTCTCTATAATTAGCTTAACAAGCAAATGAGGGTGCACAGACTTCTGGCGGCTAAAACAGAAAGGAGCCCTACAGCAGCCACCGGATTCTCTGACCCCTCTGCTATTCATCTAACAAATCGCACCCTTTCTCCCCTAACTGGGTTGCAACTTAATGTGGTAAACCTGATTTTCCTTGCATGTAAACTATGTTTAATAATTTTCAGATACAATGATATTATTTTCTCACCCGATGCCACAACAACTTTATGAAGCAGGAATGGCTATGCTTTAAAGGAAAAAAAAAATTCTCAGGGAAAACTTAGGGTTTTTTTTGTGTGTGTGTCTAATTTAACCCTGGTTCTAAAACCAGGCTCTAGAAAACTGCTTCTTTCAAATCACCTGTATTTCTTTGGAGCACACTCATATCTGGTTCCTTATGCACTTCAGTATGGCTTTGTTTCTAAAGAATTTGCCCTTTATCATTCTTCCTGGGAAAGAAGACAAAATCAACTGATTATAATTAACTAAAGGGCAACCACTAGTTTTTTAAACCCTGGCCTCTGCCTTTCTTATGAAAACTTCTGAGAGGCAGAGAGACAGTCTCTTTTCTATTCCTTGATCTTAATTTTTTTCCTTGGTACAGAAACTTGTACACAGTAGGTACTCAAGCAAATGAGGTAAGAATGGTTTTCCCAGCCCACCTTTGGTTTACATGACAAGCAAGACACTGGCAGGAGAAACACTGAGTTGTACACTGCTATAAAGTTCCCAAGCAGCCTTATAAAGTAGGGTGATTCTCAGCCACTGAGAAAATAAAGTTACCTACATTTCCTTCTCAGAGGGGAAGGATGTGGGGAGAGAACAGAAAGAAGGAGAAAGAAAGAAATTTATTAAATCTCTGCTCCATGTTCCAGGAACTTTCACAGACTTTTATCTACTGAATCTTCAAACAATCTGACAATGTTGTCATTAGTCCCATTTTACAGATGACAAAACTGAGATTCAGAGAGATTAGCTGCTTGATGAATAACAAACTAGCTCAAGAGGTATCTGTGGCTTCAAAGACCATCCTTTATCTCTGAATCAGTGATTCCCAAAGTGTGGGTCCCAACCAAGAGCAGCAGTATCACCTGGGAGCTTGCTAGAAATGCAACTCTCACCCCAGACCTTCTGAATCAGAAACTATAGCGTTAGGGCCCAGCGATTTGTTTTAAGGAGCCCCCCAGGTTATTCTAATAAACACTGAAATCTGAGAACCCCTGCTCTACTGCACAGGTCAACAAACGCTTTCTGTAAAAGCCCAGATAGAAAATAGTTTAGCCTTTGTGGGCCAGATGGTCTGTGTCGCAACTACTGGATGTCACTCTTGCACAACAGCAGCCACAGACAACACATAAACAAATGAGCATGGCTGTGTTCCAATAAAACTTTAATCATGGACAATGAAATCTAAATTTTATATTATTTTCATGTGTCATGAAATATGAACCTTCTTTTGGGTTTTTTCACCCCCAGTCATTTAAGAATGTGAAAAACCATTTTTATCCCAAGGGCTGTACAAAACCAGGCAGCGGGATGGATTTGGTCTGTGGGCTGTGATTTGGCAACCACTGCTCTAGAGCTGGACAATGCAGTAGTCCCTACTAAATGGGAACTCTAAGAGGGGCAATGACACAAAGATAGGCAGCTCTAACACAAGGTAAAATGTGAATTACGTAACTGTCTATGGTCCAGTGGAGGCAGATAGCCCATCTGGTTTCAGCAATTAGGAAGGCTTCCATGAAGAGGTGACAATATGCGTGGGCTTCACATGATGAAAAGGAGTTTAACAAGTAGAGACAGTGACTTGGACAGTGGGGCGAAGACTGGGCACCCGCTCCAAAATGCCTACTTCTACCCAAAACATTCCAATCTCTGGAGCTAAAAATGCTTTGAAAAATTGTATTATGTAAAAAGTGTTCCAATGCTCCTTTGAATACCAACGGAACTAAAGCATTGGGAAAGAAACAAATTGCAACAACCGAAATAATAGCTTTACATGTGAAAATCATTATCAGTGATCTAGTCTTCTCTCCCTACAGGCCAAGGGTTGGACGAAGGGTGTTTTATTTCCAACAACAAATTATTTCCGGTTGCAAATTCGACTGTATGAAATACGCTCCCAAGTATCATACAATGCAAGAAACAATTCTCTTGAGATATTTTCCAGTTATACAAATTAGTTCCCTTGAGAATTGCTTTGTTTTCCTAATTCTTTACATACCATCCAATTGAGTTGTTGGTTATTTTCAAACACAAGAAATCCCTTTATGATCATAAATTACTACAATTTCAGAGAAATTTTTTTTAAGTTACACATTTCCATTAGATTTGCTTTGATACCAGCTATTAAAAGGAAATGCAATCTGGTCTGTCAATATTTCTCAACTTCATACAGCAGCGCGGTAAAGAGGCCAAGTTCTGAAGTCAAAGTCTCTGGGCTCAAAGCCCTGCTAACCCACTTAACAAGCTGTTTGACCTTGACAAATTACTCATCTCTGTTTCCTTAACAACAAAGCGGAGAAAAGTAATAGTAGCCACCTCTGGTAGTGTTTGTGTTTGCAAAGTACAGAAAAAGGACTCGGTAAACTTTAGTCATCATTATTATTTCCCAGTGATCTCTTTCCTCCAAAACTAAACAAATCTGCCCTTTTTTTTTTTTTTAAGCTAAAATATTCCCTTTATGCTACCACATGATATGATGGCAAATTCAGGACAGGACCTGACAAGTGAGACCCTTCTTTTTCCTCCCTCCACCACTTGGGCCCTGGAGGGATCAGAATCTGCTTCCCAAATTGCCGAAGACAAAAGGTAGAGAAATTGTAACCCCAGAAAACCAATCTGGCTCAACTTTTATGTAACAAAGTTGTCAGTTGTTTTTCATGTGCCATGGACCCCTAGGTTGAAGGTCATGTAACCTGAGCATGCCCAGATAAACCAAGCGTGCAACCATGGGGGGAACCTAAGTGCTTGGAGCGAGGAGTGGGGGACTGAATTAAGAGGCGGACACCGCATGGCAGGATCCAGTCAGAGCATGTTTCCCGGCATCATTCCATCCCAAGATTCTATCATATCGTACCTCATTACCCCTGACTAGAAAAGCAGCCCAACCCTCTCGTTCGGGGACACATGCTTTGGGAACTATCCCTGGTGTACTGCTTACTTGTGCCAAGTAATAAGACCCCCTTGATATAGCCACCGTGGCTGTGTCTATTGACATGATATTCACCAAGCGAACCAACAAAACAGACCACAGGGCAGCAGGCCTGGCTGGGGGGCAGGTCAGAAGTTCCACCTTGGGGGAGGTCTGGAGTTTGGATCCGTACACAGGATAGGACGTACCAATGACTAAAATGAGAGTCCTTTGGGACATATAGTGAACGGGGCATTCGTTCTATCTGAGAGTGGCTGCAAAGCTCCCACTCAGGGGCAAGAGAAGAACTTGTCCATGACGTGGGTTGGAGTGGGCAGAGGGGAGGACAAAACACAGTTGATTTTGCTCACACTCTACAAGCCTGATTACACTGGCGCCTACATAGACCATCTGTGTGTCTGGAGTGGGTGGAGGGACAGTGACTGACTCAGGCCTTAGAGACATAAAGATCTGAAGCTGCACCACCCATTAACCTCGTTGAGGGGCAGTTTTCTCAACTAAATATTGGAGACAAGGATTAGTGGGGTCATAAATAAGCTGAGGGATGCAAAGTTTTTGCACCGTGCCTGCCATCCTGCAGCTGTTCTTGGCACGCCCACGAGGACCATGCCCACTCCCATTCAGTGGTCACTCGCAATGTCACTTTAATATTTACAAACGGCCACACCAATTCACAGTGAGAGCTTTGATCCATCAGATTTCAACCCAGCACAGCCTGCTGGCTGGGGTCCCCTCACCCCAAGTAACATCAATACTGACGTTCCTTTGCTCATTACCATTCTCTCAACTGACTAATTGGTCAGGAGTGGCAAGTTCCCAGGGCTTGGGGGAGAGTCAGGGAGAGCACACACCTCACCCCTACTGGGTCTGACATCGCTCTTAGGTGCTCCATGACACCTGGTATTCCTTTCTTAGCACTATCACACTTTATTGCCACTCTCTCTTGAATTAAACACTTTCTCCACTCTCTGTGAATTCCTTCAGAACGTGGACTGAATCTTTCATCTCTGGATCTTCACAGCTCCTGGATTTCCTACATGGCTTAATGATATTATTTACTAAAGTACAAGAATAAGCACCTTATTTAAAAATACCCCAGCGTACACTCTGTATACACCAACGTTTGTAACTGTAAGCGTTCCCACAAGGCCATCACTCTAACCGAATGTTTCCTCATCGATCCCTTCCATCTGCCAAGGAAGCATCGCAAAGACCCTCTGCACCCCAACATAGAATGTGGCCGCTGACATTCCGTCATGTCAAACAAAGACAGGATGCTCCCTAGAATGTCCTAAATCATGTGCCCCAGTGGCCAAAAAAAGGCACCACCATGCCCTAATACCTGTCTCTTTTGGAAAAGATTTCAATGAAGGGAGGAATCGGTTCCATTCTTCACAGTAGAAAACAAGGATGCAAGAGCAAGTCTACACAGCCTATTAGTTTTCTCTTCCAGATCTCCTTCCAAAGGAGGGTTTCATGCCTTCCTTGAAAGACACCTCCCCACACCTTGTTATCCTGGGTGGCCCATTCACTAACTAAAGAGAAGGACCCAAGGGCACGAGAGCCTCCACATCCCTGAGACAATCACAGCCAGACGGAGTCTTGTCACGGCCTGCCACACCGCCTTGTCCCCAGCTGCGCCAGGGCAAGAATCCTGTTTCCAAAGCAACTGCGACATTGTGCTTTACTAATGCTGCAGGCAGGGAGCCCCACGTGCACACACGGAAGCAAACGTACAGCCACACCCCAGCGCGGGCACAGACACACTTAAAGGCACACGTGCACAAAACGCAGACACGCCCCCCTGTATTGTGGGAGAACACACCAATCTTCTAAAAAGGAAAAAAATGTCTTATTTCTTATTCTGGCCAGAGAAATTAGCCTTCCAAGGATATGTAATATTTTTAGTTGGTTTCATGGCTGTTATTTAATATTTCTTACAGGAACTTGGGGGAAATTGAAAATCCAACGCTCTGTTTGTAAATGTCCACGGATGTTGTCGGTCCGACTTATTTCCCATGTCAGCTGCGCAGGGCCGAGAGGGTAGGGATTATATTTACTATCTGGCCTGAGACGTGCGGTCTCTTTCTCCCAAGGCTTCAGTGAGTGACCTCCAGTGGGTACTCATCACCCACGCTCTTTCCTCCTCTCTCTTCTTCTCTTTCCCACTCTTCTCTCTTCCCTACTATTCTGCTCTCATTTCTTCCCAGGAAAGAGAAACCTGCAGCCGCCTCCTGGTGTTAGATTCTGGCAACCAAGTGTGAGCCTGGGGTGGTGCATGCCCGCGGCTTTATGATGTGGCACAAAGAGAACCATGCTGGTCCCCCAAAGGCACAAATCTAAATGGGACAGGCCCCGGGGCAAAGATGGGCTCTGGAGAGCTGGGCCTCCCGCAGGAAGACCAAGAATCAGGGGAGGCTGCTGCGGCGTGCACAGTGCAGCAGGCCAGGGCCAGACCCGGGGGTGTCTTTGCAGCATCGGAAAAGGGCGCCGCCTTGGGGCTTGACGTAGGAAGTTGTGCTGGATTTCGCCCTGAGAGCACAGAGGCTGTGAGAACGGGTTGGCAGCCTTGCCCACAACCAGCGCTGCTGTGAGGTGCCAGCTCACACACGACTCTCTCGCCACATTCTTTTCTCATGCTTTGATCCCCGACACCAAACATCCTCTCAATTCGATGAGTCAAACCAGGGACCTTAAAGAGAGCCCAGCTCTGTGTGTGAAAAACCAAAGAACAAACAGGACTTTTGAGAGGCAGCATGGTACGGGTGGGAGGCACCCCGAGTTCTCGCCCCTGCCCGGTTATTACGAGATGTTGGACAAGTCACCTCCCTGAGTCTCCTCTCCCTCATCGTACAAGGGAGAGCTAATAGTTCCTGCTCCGAAGTGTGATCGTGAGGACAAAAATGCCACCATATACAGCAAGCACTTAGCACCTGGAGTACAGTAAGCACTCAGTAAATGGTATCTACTACTATCCACTGGAAACGACTCCAAATACAACTAAATTTCCCAAAGTTGCTGGCTGCTTTGTTTCCCTGTGTATAAAATAAGACGCGCCCTTTTTCCTGTCTGCCGCCCTCAGCACATATTTTTAAGGCCTTTGTCCTATAGAAAGTTTATGGTCAGTGTCCAGGAAGTGGGGCTTACGGGCGAGGCTGACCTTGGGGGCTTCCGGCTGGAGCCTGATGAGCTTATCCATTAGGACGCCGAACAAAGTCTTGACTCTATAGAGTCATAAGTCTTAACTTGGGCCAGCACAGTGGCTCACACGTGCAATCCCAGCATTTTGGGAAGCCAAGGCAGGAGGATTGCTTGAAGCCAGGAGTTCAAGACCAACCTTGGTAACATAGTGAGACCCCATCTCTACCAAAACAAATTTAAAAATTAGCTGGGCATGGCGGTGCACACCTACAGTCCTAGCTAATCGGGAGACCGAAGCAGGATCCCTTAAGCCCAGGTGTTCGAGGTTGCTGTGAGCTATGATAGTGCCACTGCACTTCAGCCTGGGCGACAGACTGAGAAACTGTCTCGGAAAAAAAAAAGTCTTAACACTATGACATAAAGACTCTTACAAGTGAAAAAGTGACAAGCAATTCACTGGCATTCCACTTTTAAAGGCTGCCAATAAAGAGATTTTGCACCAAGAAATGAAAAAAAACTGAGTCAATGTCTTCTTCTGTTACCTTATGTCTGGTGCTATTATGACCTTTGCCTGTATGACAGATACACGATGCGGCTTGCAGCCAAGGTTAATGCCAACATCAACCAGCCCTCCCTGCCGAATGTCAACATTCTGTAGGCCCCATGCCTATGGCATTTCTTCCTGCAACTTTCCCTCAATTTCCAAGTCTGGACCAGGTGTTCCTCTTCTGTGCTCCCATCTTTCGCTATTGCATCGGTGATTAAATGCAGATCTGTAAATGGCTTGTAGTTTGCATTAGCTTGCAGACTCCAGGCTCCAGGGTGGCAGGGCCATTGCCTCCTTCCCGGCACTGTGCCCTTAGCCAAGTCCCTGGCCCACAGTAGGTTTCAAGATTCTTGTACCGAATGAATGACAGTAAGAAAGGGGATGAGGCGGGGGTTCTGAGAGGGTTTCAGACGGGTGTGGGCACTGAGGGCTGTGTAGAAGAGCAGGTCCTTGGCCCTATTCCCAGCCAGCTCTGGGCAATCAAACAAGTAGTCACTTCCACTCAAAGACAAGGAAAAGCAGGCTCTGGAATTTCTCAAATTGCGAGGGGGGTCGGGGGGGAGGATGCATATATTAATGGCTCAAATGAACCAATGTGCAAAAGAAAAATCAATTTACAGACATTTCCAGAGTCCATATCCGCAAAGCTGAGTTTGCAAGCAGTAACACAAATCCCAGCTGTTGGCGCATAGCTTGGGCCAAGAAACTCTGCACACGCGCCTCGGCCAGAGCAGAGAGAGAAGTCGGAACAGGGTGACCAGGCTGGACCCGCGGCAGGCGGGAGGGAGGCCAGCGTGGATTTAAGCTGGGTGCCAGCATTCATGGCCACGCCCGGCTGCCGTGCTTCGGGCCTGCCTCCGATAGGATGGGGGCTCTGCGCTGATGTGGCTGGAGGCCGGGTGCAGGCAGGGCTGGCTGCAAAGGCTCCCCGGAAGCACGAGTCTCCGGGCGGTGATGGGGGTCGGGTGGGGGAGGCCAGTAAATAGGAGGAAGTTTAGACGGCATCGTTCCCTGGGGCATTGGAAGCTTCTAGGTCACAAGTAAGAACCACTAGCAGAACAGAAACTTGGCTGTGGGGAAAAAAAAGTTTCTGAAGCTGGTGAGAGAAGCTTGCATCCTTGCGTGCAGCCAGTTCCTTTACCGTGGTCTCAGAGTGGCAGTGGGCAATTTCTGCGCCGTCTTCGGAGCAGCATTCTCAAGGCCAGGCCACTGGACGGAACCGGAAGGAGGGTCATTCGGAGACTTCTTATGGGAGGACATTTTGGGGACACTCAGTCAATCAACAAACGCTTGCCGAGCACCTGAGTGTGCTGTGGATGCAGCTGTCTGGAAGGAGGCACAAGGGAAGCCCATTTGCCCACTGAGCCTCCTTGGCGTGTGGTTGTGTCACATCCTGAATGCCATCACTTGGCTGAAAACATCCACACGCAGACCCTTCCTCAATTTCCTTTTAAAAACAAAACCCAACGAACTGCGCTAAGAAGTTTGTGTGCTTGGGACACACGCTGAAAGTTTGGGTGGGGTGGAGCAAAGCAAAGAACTTAGAATCAATCGTTGGATATCTTGTTCTTTAGATATTCCTTTGCCTCTCCAGCGGCAGAATTCTCAGCAGTCACTTTGCTCCCTGTGGAGGCCCCTGGCAGAGAGACTTCCAGCTGTCTGTCCTCCTTCCGTGGAAATTCTGCCCTATCATCCAGCCACCACTGGGCCAGCCCTATTCCCCAGTGAGTGGACCAAATGTTTTCCGAGTGTCCCTGCTCCGTGCCAGTCTGACTTCTTTGAACAATCTGCCTCTGCCGTCTCCGCCTGTTCTCTCTCCTTGATCTTCTGAACCCCAGTGGACCCCAATACATGACCCTGCCTGGCTGCAGTGCAACCTCAGTCCCCTTCCCAGGGCCACCGTTGGTGACTCCGTTTACCACTTTCCTCCAGCCCTCAGTTCGGCCCCCCTCTTTGCTTCCAGCTCCCTCTGTGGCATGGAAACAGAGGTTGGTGGATTAGAACTCCCTCTTTTCTCTCTACCAGAATGCACACGCCACGCTTGGAGGCCCCGCATTGAACGAGCATGGCTCAGTGGAAAAGAGCCACCCCGGAGCCACCCGTGACATTGACGCACGTCAGGCATGACGTGAGGCCCAGCCCCTGGCGTTTCTGCAAGGAGCTACTGCAAGAGCAGGCCCAGCTGACGTGACGTCATTCCGATTAGGGCACCCAATTAGGGGTTCATTTCCTGTCCACCTTGACAAGACACACGAATGGAACTGCCCTGACCCAAACCAAGCCCCAGATCCAGGTGCAAAGGTCTGCAGGGATGTCACAGGATGGTCGTGTTTCTCTCCCATTTCGTTCCTCTGAATGAAGGCACCTTTGTCCCTTTTTTAGTCAAGATTCTTGCTTAAAGTGACAAAAACCTAATGTAAACCAACTTGGGGGGGGTGGAGAGAGGACTTTATTATCTCATGGTGGGAGAATTTAGGAAAAAGCAAGCTTTAGCGGGGTATACTGGGTTGAACAATGTCCCCCCAAAATTCATGTCCACCTGGAACCTGTGAATGTGACCTTATTTGGAAATAGACTCTTTGCAGAGGTATCAAGTTAAGATGAGGTCACATTGGATCCAGGCGGGCCCTAATCCAAGGACTGGCATCCATATAAGGAGTGGCAAATTTGGACAAAGACACCCACCCAGGCAAGAAGGCCCTGTGACAGCAGAGGCAGAGACTGGAGCGATGCCCCCAGAGGCAGGGCATGACAAGGACAGCGGCGACCACCAGAAGCTGGGGGAGAGCACGAACAGATTCTTTCCTGGAGCCTTTGGAGAGAGCGTGGCCCCGCCGGTAGCTTGATTTCCGACTTCCAGCCTCTAGGACTGCCAAAGAATAAGTGCGTGTTGTTTTAAGCCATCCAGTTCGTGGTTATTTGTCACGGCAGCCCTAGGACACAGACACAGTGGATGCTATTATTACCCCCCCATTTTAAAGATGAGAAAACTGAGGCGCTGAAGTGCTTAGCAATTTGTCCAAGGTTGTGCAACTCTTAAGTGGTAGAGCCAGGAGGATTTTTAACAGCTTTATCGAGGGATGATTCACATACCAAACAATTCACCCGTTTAAAGTGCACAGTTCGATGGGTTTTAGCGTATTCCCAGAGTTGTGCCTCAGTTCCCACTGGAGCGGGGACTTGAACTCAGGCAGCTTGGCTCCCAGGCCACGCGCTCCCTTCTTAACGCTGGAAGAAAGAAAAACATCCTGGGCAGACAAAAAACACCAACTGTCCCCAATGAGCCTTCTACGGAGTGCTTTTCGCAGGGATAAAAAGGCACTCAGTATAAGCCACGTGTCTTTTTATCTTATAAATTCCAGATTCCCTTTCGAAGGCCAAGTATACTTAGATGATTAGATATGGGCTGGAATTCTTTGCTTTTCTCTATTGGCACTGCACAGTCTGCATGCCAGCTCTGCACACGGGGTCCGCTCAGATGGCACACGGGCAAGGCTGCCTGGGACTCTGGGGAGGACCCCCGGTAGCAGGGCAGCGGGAAGTCCTGGGCTGGAGTGGTGAATATCTCACACTGAGAAGCTTTCCAAGAGCGTACAGATATGATTCCCACTGGGAAATTAAAAAGAACGCCCTCCAAATACCAAGGTAATAGATGCAAAATTAAATGTTTACAGAACGTAACCTTTCAGACTGTAACTCAGATGTAAACATCATAGATAGTGAATTAAATGTCTACAGACTGTCAACTGCATTCTAGTCATCTGCAACTCAACATTTATGTATGGATTGCATGCCATGCGGGACGTGGGTACTTGTTGTTACGACTGATGTGGTGTAAGAAGAGGCTTCATGCCTACGGCCTTATCACCCCGAATGTACCCGATCTGGTCTGATCTCAGAAGCTAAGCAGGGTCAGACCTGGTTAGTGCTTGGATGGGAGGAAGGGTCTTCACAAAGCAAGAGTGCCTAGGGCCTATGGACATCTTAAGGAGACCTGCCCTGACAGCTTGGGGCCTCCGTACCAAGGGAGGATTCCAAACCCAATCGCGTTCACAGCCTTTGCATTCAGTGGCGTTCAAAGCGTGCCTTTGAGGGCTGCCTCCAGACTCCAGCGACGGCATCACGGCGGCGGCTCGTAGACAGAAAGCCCTCGGTACCTTTCCCTCGGAGGCCTTGCGCGTTGATCGCCTGGGGAAATGAGTCCCATTGGAGCACCCCAGGACGGAGCTGACTTGAGGGCAGAGGAGAGCAGGCAATGGCGGGACAAACGCCTCTGTGTGGAGCAGCAGTGGCCCTTGGAAGTCGCTGCTCTCATCCAGCCTCCTGGAGGGCGAGGACGGGGCATGCTGCGACACCACATTACGCTGTCAGTCACAGGGAAGCAATTCTTTAGGCCTTCAGTCGAAAGCCTCCTTGGAAATGAGAAATGAGCCTGAACACCAGGCTGTTTAAGAAGATATTTATTGTGAAATGCGGAGGCAGCGGCGCCCTCCCCGAGACGAGACAGGCACTCAGCATGAATTACGCCAGGTGGGCCTAGAGAAGCAGGTGGCGGGCACCTGGCTGTAAATGAGATACGACCTCGGAACATCACTGCAAACAGCAGCCGCTCACGCGGTCTGTCTGAAGAAAATAGGTCTTTTTCCCATGTTCATGGGTCTCATCTCTCCACAGATACATACTCTGGAGCATGAGCCAGCCACATTTTCTAGGCTCTATGATCACCTGCAAACTGTAAAATCGTATTTTGAATATTACATACACACACCTATGCACATATACGCACATACCCATATAGTACTGGGGACACACGCACCAATATTATAATCGCTACATTAACATTTATGCTATATGGCATGTCAGATACACTGTGTACCATTCTGAGAGCATCTTAGCATTTCATTTTCACGACAATCGCACGAGGCAAGGGACTTGTTAAATCATCCGAGGTCAAAGAACCAGTCACCGCCAACACCAGGTGCCAAGCCCACCGCTGTCTGACTCTAGGCCTGGAATCTCACCCACTCTGTGCTACTGACCCACACTCACTGGCGCTACAAAATCCTCACTGCGCGATCACAAAGCCAACAGAAACAGCTCCCATCTGTCAACAAGTCAAGGTCAAAGGAATTCCCTTTACGAGTGTCACATCAACACACCACCCGCTTCTGAAGTCCCTTTGGGCAGCTCTGTGTGTTCATGAGGTCAAAGAGAGTCATGCGGGGGCAGCTTCCCCACAGAGGGCCCATGTGGCATTACGCGACCAACCCCTCTCCTATATCTGCGTTTGGCTACACAGTAGGCACAGTAGGCCCCTCAAACTGAGTTTGGGGGCTGGAAATGGGGGAGGGGGCAGATTTTCCAAGTAGCCAAAGCCAGTACTTTGTCCTCTTTTAAATAAAATTGACCACGTTTGATTTTTCTATTTACAGAGATAATTGAGTTCCAGTGGAAGCAGATCTTAAGGATTTGAGTGCAAGTAGTTTTGGAAGGAGCATCAGGAGGAAGGTGGAGAAATGAGTCAGGGAATGGAAGGCAGCCAGTAAGGGGTGCGTTGCTGAGCAGGCGAGCGCCACGGCCACGGGGTGAGATTCCACTGGGAATGTCTGCGAGACAACAGAGAACCAGTGTCAGAGTTTTCCCACCCGAGAGGCAAGGACATGGTGGCAGCGCCCTCCAACTCCCACTCACCCATAACCCTTGGGCACTCCTGGCCTGTCCCCTGAGCAAGGGCCAGCGCAGGCCCCTTGGTGGAGAGGCAGCGACATGGCAGGAGGGCGCCCCCGGCAGGTATCAGAATAGGGAGGCAAGGGACATGGGCAGGGCATTGGCAGCATGTGCTTCACCCACAGAACTTTCAACCCCCCTTCGCCTAACCGCCTTCCAGATCAGCCATGTTCTCCAACCCTCTGTAAATCTGATGATGCCCACTGAACCCTTAAATCTGCTGCGGGACTTCCTGGTGTGCCCACACACGTCCGCCTGCGTCTCAGCTTGCCAGGAGCAAGTTGCATTGGTTCTCCACTTTAATTAACTTTTTAATTAACCAACTATCGGTTCAGTACTGTCAGATGCTAGGGCTCTAACAGGGCCAGGGAACCTGTGGCCTTCTGGGTCCTTGAATGTAGCCTTTTGACTGAATCCAAATTTTACAGAACAAATCCTTTTAAGAAAGGGGCCACACGTGGGGATTTGGGGGCCACATGTTCAATCTGCCAATAGTCATTAATAAGAGCAACGCCAGTAAACTAGACTATAAGCTCTGTGACCTTGTACATCTCCACTGCATACCCTCACCTAGAATACAGCCTGTCACTGTGGAAACACTCAGTATATATTTACGGAATGGATTAGTTAATGCCCAGAAAATGCCTTGGTATATAAATCCATGCCCACAATTATTTCCTTAGGATAGATTTCTAGAAGCAGAATCACTGACTCCTCGGTCCAAGAATTTAAATATCCTGTTTATATGAATCTCAAAACATTCTTTACACCCTTCCCAAGTAATTCATGCTGCCATAAAAACTTTCCTTAACCCCTAAAATCATTGCCCCTGTATATATGATCTCGGCTTTCACTGTGTTATTATAAGAAATAGCCTTGTACGTTGTAGCAGGGATGATGTTGAAAAAAAAATTCTACACGTTGCCCTCACCTGTAGGCTTATGTGACAGAGGCCCCTGTTTCCAGCTGCCCCTGTAGAAATGACATTATTTTCTAAAACATTTGAGATAAAAACTATACACTTAACAGTGTCTCCCTTTTTTGCTTTGGCTGGCAGGAAGCTCAACATCAACTTTGAGGATGATTCCCCATTCTACATATAATTTCTCTGGGTTTGATTTATTTTAATTCTTATGTACATTTTTCCATGTTTTTCTGTGAGTTTTTTTTTTTTTGTAAGTTGATTCAAAAATCTTTGTAGAACACAGCAGGATATAAACAACATCATACAAAGAGATAACAGTTTCCTATTCTGCTAGGAGAGAGAATCCCACAGTGGGCTTTGCAGTCAGTCCTGAGGAGCCTGCCTGCTTCCTCCACCTGCAGGCCCTCAGCTCTCCGCTCTGGAGAAAAGGTGCACAGAATAAAAACAATGTCACGGACCCAGGGATTCTCAAAGCCCTAGTCCTGATCCTTTTGCTCTGTGACAAATTGTCACTGGACCTGATCTCGAAGCCTCTATTTGCTCAACTGGACAGCAAGGAGGTCCCCCTATGACCTCAAAGAGCTCTTCCAGCTGCATGAACATCTGTGCAGGTTGATTCGCAGAGCAGATGGCCAGCGAGCCTCCCACAGCTTGAGTAATTCGTGGGCAAGACCGTGCACACATGACCAGCAACAGACACACGCTCTGTGTGCTCCCACGGTGTGACAGGGCTGCCACTGAAGTAGCCAGTGTCTGGCTCCCCAGAGCTCTCAGCCTCCTCCGCTCTGAGTGACTCCATCGGTGACTCAGCACAGGGTTTCCCAAATGCGTGTGACAAAAATGCAGGTTCCCAGCCTCCTCTCCTGGAGATTCTCATCTAGCAGGACTGCAGTGGGTCCTAGAACCTGTTGTTAACAAGAGCTCCAGGCGATTCGGAAAATGAAGCAAGGTTGAGAAACAATGACTCAGCAGAACTACGGAGTGTGAACATGGGGGTCTCATCGCCTGGTAGCCACCAAGAGCCGTTCAGTGTCCATCTTGGTCTAGATCAACCCATCTACCAGTTATACACTCACTCTTCTTCCCCGTCTACCATTCCCGCTACCAGCTAGAGCCGGGTTTCTCATCTTTGGCACGACTGACATTTTAGACTGGATAATTCTCCATGAGGGGCTGCCCTGTGCACCGCAGGGTGTTTGCCAAATGTCAGGGGGTGGGAGGTGGTGAACAAAATCAGCTCCCTGTTGACAACCACTGAGCTATGGTGACCAACCATCCCAGTTTGCCCAGGACTCTCTGGCGTTAGCACCAACAGTCTACGTCCCGGGAGACTCTTCAGTCTCAGGCAACCAAGCAGGTGCTCACTCTAAAGCATTCCCTCTGGAGGGCTAAGTGTCGCTCATGTGCCACTGACAAACCCCAAGTTCCTCTGGGCACCCAAGTCCAGGTCAAGACAGTAGGAGGCTGTAGATAAGAAGCTCACTAAGACATCCCACCCCAGGGGGTCAGGGAGGTCGGAGCACCCGGCCCGCTAGAATGTGAGCTCCATGAAGGCAGTAGACCAACTGCCTCCTGCCTCAGTGACACCCCAGGGCCCGGCACGGAGCACGTGAAACCTGATCAATAAGTAACTGCTGAATGGGTAGGGGATGGATGGATGGATAGATGGATGGACGGACAGACCAATGGATGGATGGAAGAATGGGTCACCAGATAAACAGAGGCACAGATGGACAGGTGGACAGATGGAGGTACTAACTCTAACTAAGGGACTGCAGATCACCCAGTCTCGCTCAGCTGCACCACTCACTGGACGTAGAGAATGACACGTTCTGTGCAGGGCGGCTGGAAGGATCAAGTGAAAACCCGAACCGCTGTGCGCGGTTTCCTGGATGAAAGCGCCTGACGCCGCGCCCAGCGCACTGCACATGCCGGCCCCCTTCTTCCTTTTCTGGGGCTCAAAAGAACTAATTAAATTTAATTAAATGATTCTGAGAGATGAGGAAAGGTAGGCGAGGCCCTCACGATGCCCACAACACGGATAAGCCCGGGCGAGGAAGACTGTAAACACTCTTATCTTTTATTTCTATCTCACGGTCGGCATTTCAAATTGTTCCTAATTCAGATAATGGATCCAATAAATGAGATTCCACAGCGTCCTGCCAAGTGCGCTCTGTCCTGCGTGCCCTGGCATCCGGGAGCCTTTAATAACCAGGGCTCTGTGCGTGCGGCGGGCTCTGCCTGCCAGCCCTGTGCACCCTGTCGCCGGGCAGCTCGCTACCTGTTAATCCTCCCGCCACCGCAGTCCAGAGGAAGGCAGGAGAGTGGACGGCAGCCGCCCAGCCTTTACTCAGCACTTTAAACCCGGGGACTTGTCCCTGGGCTCAGCCAGGGGGCCCCTGACCCATGTCCTTATCAAGCTCAGCAGGTGACCTTGGGCTGGCGACTTTTTTGAAGCCTGTTTTCTCTCTTTCTCTTTTTTTTTTCTTCTTAGTAATTCGGTTTTTTTCCCTGATTTTATTTTCTTTTTTTCTTCAGTTTTTTGGAGATATAATTGACAAATAACAATTGTACATATTGAAGGTGTACGACATGATGTTTTCATATCCACAGGCATTGTGAAATGACTACCACAGTCAAGCTAGGTGACCTATGCATCACCTGACACGTTCGTGTGAGAGTGATGAGAACATGTAAGATCTGCTCTTAGCAAATTTTAAGTCTACGACGCAGTATCATTAACTACTGACTCACCATGCCACACACGAGAGCTCCAGAACTGAGTCGTCCTGCGTAACTGGAACTCTGCACCCACCCCCAAGCCTCTTCTTTAGACAAGAGATGGAGAGAGAGGAGACAGACAGACAGATCTGCGCAAACCGGTCAAACATGATTGAAAAACAACTTCAGTGACCCTCAAATTTCGGGACTCAAGGAGGTGGGTCAAGAGAATGGCCACACGGAGATGGGGTGTCTCGCCCGTCTCCTGGGAGAGGTCTCCCGTGGCGCCCACCTGCCTTGGGAGCCTCCTCTCTGCCTCCCCCCAGCCTCCCCAGCTTCCTCCTACCTCGGGGCTTTCTGTGCCTGGAACTCTCCCAGCACAGAGCATGGGAAACATGTCGCCTCCTCATCCCAGGGGAGCCTTTTCTGACCCCTCACCCCAGACAAGGGGCACCAAGTACTTTTCCTCTGTAGATTTTATTATATCATAATTATAAATGTTTGTGGAATCATTTGCTTGATGTCTGTTATGGGCTAAGTTGTATCCCCCCAAAATTCACAGGTTGAATCCCTGACCCCCCAGTGTGATAGTACTTGGAGATGGGGCCTTTGGGTGATTAGAGTTAGAGAGGTCATGAGGGTGGGATTGTCCTCATGATGGGCTTAGAGTCCTTGTAAGAAGAGGCAACCGAGAGCTTGCTCTAGTGTTCTCTCTCTCTCTCTCTCTCTCTCTCTCTCTCTCTCTCTCTCTCTCTCCCTCTCTCTCCTCTTTACACCATTGTGAAGATACCTCAGGAAGGTGGCCATCTAAGAGCCAGGAAGAAAGCCCTCACCAGAAACATAATCAGTCAACACCTTGATCTTGGACTTGCCAGTCTTCAGAACTGAGAGGAAATAAATTTCTGCAGTTTAAGCCACCCGGGCTGTGGCATTTTGTTACGGCAGCCAGAGCAGACTAAGATGCGTCTGTCACCCCCAGATGTGGCCACATCTGTCTCCTTATTATTCCTCTGTCTCTCCCAGACCTTGCAGGAGACTGAATGGCGTAAGTGGAGGAGGGTTTATTTACACAAAGCGGTGGGTACAGGAGCAGTAAACACAGTAACCAGCACTTACCACCTGTGGGGGAGGAAGGGAGGGGCTGGCTAGGGGAGCCACACAGGAGAGGACCATGGAGAGGACTGCTGATTGCCAGTCGCGCAGGGCGAGTGCACGGGAGCGTCACAGTCCATACAAATTAGCCTTCTGGGGCCAGAGCAAGATGGAGAAGGGAGAGAGCACAGCCTGTCTGAATGGGCCGAGGGGAGCTACTCGGAACATTCTCCAGCACCTGGTACAGTCTGAGCACAAGTGCACAATCACTCTTTGTGGAATGAATGAATGATCATTCTGACCCTGAACTTTCTCTCCATGCCTGGAGTCTGGCTACAGAGGCAGGTCTAGGCTTGGGCACTTTGTGTACCTTCCACCTTTGCTTGAAAGGGAAAGGTGCAGAAACGATTCCCACACTCCTGTTCTGCTACTGTGCAATCTGCGACAATCAGGCTGGGCGCGGTGGCTCATGTCTGTAATCCCAGCACTCTGGGAGGCCGAGGCAAGAGGATTGCTTGAGCTCAGGGGTTTGAGACCAGCCTGAACAAGGGTGAGATCCCATCTCTACTAAAAATAGAAAAAAAAATTAGCCAGGTATGGTGGCACACACTTGTAGTCCCAGTTATTTGGGAGGCTGAGGAAGAAGGATCGTTTGAGCCCAGGAGTTTGAGGTTGCAGTGAGCTACGAGGATACCGCTGCACTCTAGCTGGGGTGACAGAGCAAGACTTTGTCTTAGGAAAAAAAGAAAATCTGTGACAATTAGCATCATTCTGATGAACCACAGGACCTGTAACCTGCTCCAAAGCCATTTGGTCAGTGTTCTGGATTTAGACAAAGAAAGACACCTTGTCCTGGGTCCCCGTTTCTAAGACCCATAGATTCCATATGTTGTTCCATACGAATACCTTCTAAAAAGGCCAAATTCTGTCTATGCGGAGCTCAGATTTTGGCCCCTCTCCCTCCCCATTCTCTCAGCTCTTTATTTAAACACAGTTCTCTACCCAGGGCAATCTGGGATTTAGAGTATGGTGGCCACGGAAATGCATCGCCCAGATCTCCCGCTGCAGAAACACAGCTGACGAACGTTCACCCTGAGCACAGCACGGCACAGCGTCAGCCCCTTCCCACAGGATGTGGGGCTCCTTGGGGGCGACTTCGGCTTGAGGACTCCTCATCAGCTTGGTCAACATGTTCTCAGGCCTGTGCTGTGGTCTGAGGCTCTTCCTGCCCAATCCCCTTCCTTCCCACGCCCCTCTCACAGGTATCAGACCTGTGTCCAACGTGGAGGCTCGTCCTGCCTCTTCCTGCTTCTCAGAGACCTGAGCTGTCACACGGAGCTGTCTGACAGACTGGATCTGCTACTGATGCCTGCAGTCAGGTGTCTGCAACCATGTGGCTGGAGGGGTTGCCATGGTGACTGTCTTCTTGCCCCACATTAGGAGCCAGTTTTCGGCTTGCACAGAAGGAGGGGAAATGGCCAGAAGTTGAAGGAGCTGTGTTCAAGAAAGACTGTTTGAGAAACTGGCCACAAGCAGCTGCATGACCACATGTGATAGAGAGTTAGGAAAAAGGAGAGCCACACTCGCGGCTGGCCACAAACCGCAGCGCCCCGGCAGCAGTGGTTATGCCCAGTGGGAAAGTGTCTTCATTGAGGATTGTATCAAGTAGCTCTTGTGAACGCCCCACAACTCGATGGCTTAAAACAATGATCATTTGTTATCACTCACACGTCTCCAGGACAGCTGGAGGCACCTCTGCTTCCCATATCTCTCATCTTCCTTCTTGGCCACCCCCGGGACAGAAAGACCAACCTTTCTTCTCCCTCGTCTTCCTCAGTGTACTCGATGTGAAGAATTGAGGATAAAGACCTTTATGATAGCCAGGCATGGTGGCTCATGCCTGTAATCCTAGCACTATGGGAGGCCGAGGCGGGAGGATCGCTCGTGGTCAGGAGTTGTAGACCAACCTGAGTAAAAGTGAGACCCCATCTCTAATAAAAATAGAAAGAAATTAGTCGGACAACTAAAAATATATAGAAAATAATTAGCCGGGCAGGATGGTACGTGCCTGTAGTCCCAGCTACCTGGGAGGCTGAGGCAGGAGGATCGCTTGAGCCCAGGAGTCTGAGGTTGCTGTGAGCTAGGCTGACGCCACGGCACTCTAGCCAGGGCAACATAGTGAGACTCTGTCTCAAAAAAAAAAAAAATTTAAAAGAAGACCTTTATGATGATCCACTTCCACTTAATAAATAGTAAATATATTTTCTCTTCCTTAGGATTTTCTTATTAACATTTTCTTTTCTCTAACTTACTTTATTATAGGAATACAGTATATAATACATACAACATACAAAATTTGTGTTAATAAACTGTTTATGTTAGCAGCAAGCCTTCTGGTCAACAGTAGGCTATTAGTAGTTGAATTTGGGGGGAGTCAGAAGTTATATGCAGGTTTTTGACTACGTGGGAGGTCAGTGCCCCAAACCCATGTTGGAAATCTTTGCAAAGGGTAAAGGACTATGAAATGCTAGTTAGTTTGGTATAATTATGAGGAAAATCGTTCTCTTATGAGAGTACATTTATCTAGCGATGGTTCCTGGCGATGGCTAGTTCTATATTTATTCTCCCCGAAAAAGGGAAATTGCTTCCTGGGTCTTTGTTATTAGGATGTCACACCCCCTTCAAATGTAGGGGCCAAAACCTCCCTGTGTGACTTGACGGTAAAGCCATTTCAGATGGAATCGCACAAAGTATCCTATTTAGGGGACGGTTTTCGCCAGTCAGAAAACCTGTCATCAATGACCTATCTGTCACCTGTGTCTACGGTTCCTCTTTAATAAATCACACAGGTGTCAAACCCACAGGCGAGCGAATGTTCAGTGCACAATGGGATCAAAAGAGACCAAGCAAGGGGCAGGGTTGGTCCCAAGCAAAGGCCTTAACTTGAAACGAGTAAGCAAAAAAGGGGCACATTGATTCGAAACGGAAAAGATCGGGGCTACGGCGGACTGGGGCGTGGCTGGATTCCGAGACTTGAACCCTTTGGCCTCTTCTCTGGCATCCCTCCTGAGACCTAACTCGGGCAGTCGGACAGCAGGCACGTCGTTTACAATGTCTTGTGTGACTCCCCTAAGCTATCATCATAGGGCATATAATCATTTATCATCGTGATTGCAAATACGAGATGTGGTCACAAATACGGTTTCTTTGGGAAATTCGATCAGCATAAAATCTAGGGGGATAATTCTTCCCGGTTCCTACACACCAGGCCGCTGCACGCAAAACTAGCCGGAAACTCACGTCCATTTCTTGTGATTCGCAGCCTCCGTGGGCTGGCAGGGAGAATGAGCCATCAGTGCTCCACCCGAAACTTACACAGGGACCCTCCAGCTGGACAGTCCACACTCCCTTGCACTTTCTGCCCAGACCGGATTTCCCATCCCTGAAATCGTGTTTCTGCTCCTCCGTCATCCTGCCTGTCTTTGCACAGGCAAGAAGGAGGGCTGGGATTCTCTGGGGCGTTTGCATCAATAAGAGAGAAAGCAAAACCAAAGGGTGCATTGATTTTGGCATCAGACGCATTTGAATTCTATTTCAAACTCAGCCAGGTAGGAGCTGTGTGTCCTTGGGTAAGTTACTTGACATCTCTGAGCTTCAGTTTCCTCTTCTATAAAATAGACAACATGAACTATCTCATAGGCTGTTGCTGTTGCTTATCAAAACTATTATAACTGTTTGTTATATGCCCAGAATGAAACGTGACTCACAGAGTTGTTTATTCATTCATCTAACAAGTATTTACTGAATCCCTACTATGATCCAGGCATTGCCCTAGGAGCTGGGGTTGCAGCAGTGAAGAAAACAGACACAAATTCCTGCTCTCCTAGAGTGTGACTTCTGGTGGGAATAGTCAGACAATTAGTGAAAAATAACAATTATTAACACATTATATTAAAAGGAGCCAAGTTCTTTGCAGCGAGGACAGGGCCTACCATGGCAGGGAGGTTGCAATTTTAAATAGGTTGGTCAGAGAAGGCCTCATGGAGAAGAGTTCTTTGAGCAGAGGAGGTGGGCCGTGGAAACCCCTAGGGCAAGAGTGCTTGGGACAGGGGAACAGTAAGTGCAAAGGCCCTGAGGTGGGGCATTCTACATGGCTGTGAAGATCAGCAGAGGCCAAGAGGCCACAGCAGAGGGAGAGAAGGGAAGACAATTAGCAATGAGGTCAGAGCTTAATGACACAGGTTTTATTAATGGAAGTTATAAGCCAAAGGTAAGTCACAGTTGCCCTAAATCAATTCCCCTGGTGACAGCTACCTAAAAGTCACGTTTTTAATATTTGCAACATTTTCATGACACCGCAGCTCTCTGTGAGCATACTCCTGTGAAGGGGTCTTCCCTATCTTGCCAGCTGTAATAAAAGGCATCCTTCATTAACACCGCTAAAATCCAGATTTCCTGAGGGTGGAAATGCAAACTGAATCTCAGTGCATCTCCACAGGGGAAAGGGAGCTGGGTCCCTAAACTCTTGTTCCCAGATGTGTCCTGCTTTGAGGATCCGTCACGGCCACCAGCATGCTGGCCGCGAGGGGGCATTGCTTCCCACCTAACGCCCTCCCGGCCTTGGTGAGGAACCCCCTCTCTTCCGTAAGGCCCCTCAGCAGGGCTGGGTCAAGGCTGAAGCATGAGACCATTGGGGATCAGGGCAGAGCAGAGGGGACCAAGCCCTGGAAAGGCGACCATCCGGCCAGCCCTAGGAGTAGCTCTCAGCCAGCCTCTCTGAGCTGTGCACCTGTAGCATGTATCTGTTATTCAACACATCTCTATTGGGTGAATCCCATGTGCCAGGCACTGTGCCAGGCAATGAGGATACATTTGCAATAAAATAGGCATACATTTTATACTTAACAAAAAAATCAACACGTGATCTCAACGCGGAAGGGGCCAATAAAGGAAATGAACACAATGTGGTGGCAGAGACTATCTGAGCCAAGTTAGGGTAGTCAGAGAAGGCCTCTTTGAAGGGGTGCCCTGTAATCTGGGTCTCAAAGAGAAGCAGGTCCTACAAAGATGGAAAGAAGATGGGATGGAGCAGGCAGGGTGGGATGGAGCAGGCAGGCTGTAGCTAAAGAAGAGAGGGCTATTGCTGGCCTTCAAGGAACGGCCACCAGGGGTGGTAGAACCAGGACTTTGATGTGCTGGAGACCCAGAAAGTAGGCTAGAGGGGCTTCTCAGTGGGCAAAGGAGAGGGGGTCGGGCTATCTGGCACAGGGCTTGGATTTTATCTCAGTGTCGAATGGAATGTCATTGGAGATCTCTGAGCAGGGGAGCTCCTAAATGACCACAAGATCTCCCAACCAACGTGCTCTTACAATGAGACAGGCATACTTCTCCCCACTGAGAGGTTTTCTGGAATATATTATGCTGCATTAAGTAACTAGAACAAACAGCTGTGCAGAGAATGAATTGGCCAGAGGCAGAAGCAGTTTCCTAGACATTTCAATTCCTGGGAGTCTAGACCCCAAAGAACAAGACCCAGAGATAAAACAGGCTGCTCTTTCTCTTCTACCTGAGATAAAACTTTCAGCAAGCTCTTCCTGCCTGAGGACCCAACACGTGCCCGGGATACCCAGCCTGGGGGGAACGTTTTCCTTCAGGCGGGAGGCACCTATCCACAGATGGGGCGGGTGGGAACTCACGTGTAAGGACCACCCAGGAGAAAGGGAACACAGCCCAGCACACGGGGGAAGCTCCCCCTCCTTCCCCACGGAGCACTTTCAGCTTCTTCGTCCAAGGACACATCCACCTTAATTTCATATTCGTAACAAGTATTTGTCAAAATCCATTCATTTTTCCATGATATGTACCATTCGGTCCCTTCAGAGTGTTTCTGCTTCCTTTTAAATGTCATTTGTTATTTTCCTTACTTTTAAAGATTTATTTTTCAGCCATTTCATTCACATGCATCTATCTTAATTGGCTAAAAATCCTTGAAATGCTGAAACGTAGTTAAAGAAAAACATCGTAGTTCAACGTCTCATCTTTGTGATGCAAAATGTATTCTTTATAGCAATAAAATGAATGAGTCATTTTTGCTTATATTACTATAAGATAAATATATGTTGATTGTGTATGTTTTAGAAAATACATAAGCCAAAGGGAGAAGGGGGCAGAGGAGGAGGCAAGGACCAACAGGGAAGGGGGAAAATTAGAATCACCCATTTCTCATTAATACATCTCATGTTATACATCCTGGCATCCTATAGGTCTTAATATTTGTGCCAAGACAATTTCTCTCTTGTTTTTGTTCATTCGTTCATTGTATAAACATTTATTTAGCACCTGCTGTGTGCCAGACAGGCTCTGCGCTAGGCAATGAAGCTACAACAATGAAGAGGCAATTCCAATACAGACCGACACTGCCATGAGGGCGCTATGGTCCCCTACCCGCCCAGCTTTCGGGACTCAGGTGTGATGTCTACCTAGATTTAAGGGATGGGTAGAAATCAGCCAGCCAGGCAGTGGGAACAGGAGGGCGTCCGGGTTGGAGGGGAAAGTGCAGGGAGTGGTCCACATGTTAGAGGAGGTTCATCCTGGCTGGAGCTAGAGCACGAGGAAGGAAAAGCCAGGAGAGAGCTGCGATAACTCACAGAGGTGAGATCACGAAAGGCCTCTATCCTAAGAGCATGCAAACCATCCTCGGCCTGTGAGTGGTTGGGTTTGAGGAGGGGCGATAACGAAGGCAAGGAGACCACCACGGAGAACTCTGCACGCGCTGTGCCTGGCTGAGACATTGCTGGGGGGTGGGAGGGAGGGGAGGAGGGACAGCTTGGACAGCCACTCAGGAGGCAGGATCAGCGAGATGTGGTCACTGACCACACAGGAAGGGAGGGGAAGGGGGACGTCAAAGGTGACTCGTGATTTTGCAACACAAACACGTGGATATATTAGTGGTATTAGTCACGAAGAGAGGGGCCCCCGGGGAATGTAACGAGTTCCGTTTTTGACATACGGAGGTCCAGGTTTCTATGACATACTGATGCCCAGCTGCAGTGACCAGTGGGGAGGTGAACGCAGACTGTCCTGTCGTCTGTGGCCCGTTTCCAGGTTCTCTGCAAAGCATTTCTCCCTATTAAACTTCCCCATGCTGGTAATCAGCTGTTTTTCTCTGCTTGGATACTGGGTTTTGGATTCTGGGCTTTACCTAATTCTGAAGCAAATGGTTACAAAGAGAAAAAGCTAAACGATTTGTTTTGCCTACACAATATCAACATTCAAACAAAAAAGCCCCCAACAAACTAAAACTGAGCTGTGGATTCACACAGGTGTTGGGCTTGTATGGTCTCCACCCACAGCACCTGCCAACACAAGGACGTGGCCCCCTTCCTTTATCCCAGGTACCCAAGGAGCCACATCACCAGCTCTGCATCCTCGCAGGGCTCAGGAAGTCACACTGCCGAGTCAGAGTCACCCGGGTTAGGCTGTGAGTAACAACCCACGACCATAGCCCCACATTCCACAGCTGGCTCGAGACTCGGCTGCGGGTGCTGGCTACGAGACACAGCACAAGGAAGAAAGAAGAACAAAGATGGGAAAAGAGACCGTCGGCGCTCAAGAGATACATTCCGGAGACTTGACAGTGTTTGACTCAAATAATAGCCCAGTTAGCGGCACCTTCTAGTGCCAGAGAATCGTTTTATGTCCGCTCCTCTGAGTCTCTCGGGCCCTCCCACCACCCCATGTCAGGAGAAGACCCCCCAGGCTGAGCCTGGCTTTTGCAGCCTTGACTGTCGGTGTGAACCCCGGCACACGCTCCCTAACCCACCGCATTAACTCCTCATGGCCTATCTGGGCATTTCTGAACTCCTGCAGCTCGGGTTTGTTTGTGTTCACTTTTCATGCAGCTCTTTGGCATTTTGAATGCTGCGGCCAAAAGCTGCTCAGGTGGCTCCGCCGCCCCTGCACAAGGTCTGCCTGCCTAATCCATCTCCCGCTGCACTGGCGGGGGGTGGGGGGGGACCTGGCCAGCTTCCTGAATGTATTTTTGTGATGCATGCCTTTGTAGCTTCAGAAAACTAACCAAAAATTCATTAATTTGTCCATCCATCCATGCATTTAGTAAATATTTATTGAGCACTACGCTCCGAAGGTACCGTGTTAACAAAAACAGACATGGCCCTTGCCCTCATGGAGGTTATAGCCAAGTGGTGGTGACGGGCATTAACCAAAAAGACCATACAAATGAATATATAATTAGATAAACTGAGATGGGTTCTTGGGAGAAAAGAAATTTGTTCTATGAGGCAGGAAATAAACAGGTCGTGACATAGAGCAGGGGGTCGGGGAAGGCTTTGCTGAAGAAGCATCTGGTTGAAGAAGGCTAAGACTGCTGTCCGAACCCAGTCTCCCCTCCCACCCAGGACCATCCTCTGCAGAGGGACCCAGGCTGCGGAGCCACAGCATAGAGGGTCTGCAGCTGCATGGGAACTAAACCAGGTAACAGTCTCCAGTCTTCATAGGCAAGTGATGGGGGTTACAGATCTCTTCCCTCCCAAGAGTGCCCAGGTAAGGCAGGTTAGCATCCCCTTCCCCTGGTGGCTAATTCTGCACAGGATCAAGAGAGAACCCAGAGGCACCTGCTTCTCCTTGAGGGCCTGGGGTTTCCCAAAGATTAACAATTTAGGAATACAGGGGCCTGAGGACTCTAATATTAATTTTTAAAAATCTATTATTCAAGCAGCACCGGAATGAACTCAAGTGAAGAAAACGGCCTGGTGTGATGGCGCATGCCTGTAATTCTAGCACTCTGGGAGGCAGAGGTGGGAGGATCCTTTGAGGTTGGGAGTTTGAGACCAGCCTGAGCAAGAGCAAGACCCTCACCCCCACCCCGTCTCTACAAAAAATAGAAAAATTAGCCAAGTGTGGTGGTGCGCACCTGTACTCCCAGCTACTCAAGGGGCTGAAGTAGGAGGATCATTTGAACCCAGGAATTTGAAGTTGCAGTGAGCTACGATTATGATGACGCCACTGCAATCTAGATGGGGTGACAGAATGAGACTCTGTCTCGAAAAAAAAAATAGGAAAGAAGGAAAGAAAAAGAAAACTTTAATTTTGCCTTCTTCTCCATTTCCTACCAGCTATCTAAACTAATCTCAAGGAAGAGAAATGCAAATGGCCCTACATTTACATAGACTTCAATTGTTAATAGCTAATTGCTTTAGGATACCTTTGCTCATCTTAGAGCTCCCATCCCTCTAATTAGAAACCTAATCTAACCGATTTGGAAAAGTTAGGTACTTTGCTATCACCACATTGAAGTTCATGGCTAAGCTAGTTATGTAAGATTTCAAATCATGTGGATTATTTATTCATTCAATAAATATTTTACGAGTGCCAACTATGTGTCAGGCACTGTTCTGAGTACCAGGGCTCCAAGCAATAAGCAGGTAAATAAGTGCCAGGGGATGCTGAGTGCTATGAAGAAAAACCAAAGCTGATAAGAGATCAAACAAGATCTCCACCTCTTGTCCTCAAGGTCTCCATTTAAATGTCACTTCCTCAGAGAGGTCGTCCCTGATGCTCTCTCTAACTCTACCGCATCGACGCTGTTTAAATTCTCCACACGGCATTTATTATTATCTGATATCTTATGTGTTGGTTGTTGGGTTTTATTGTGTCTCCGCCACCAGACTATAAACTGAGAGCACGGACCTTGGCTATCCTGCTCACTGTTGAAATCACAGTACGCATTATAACTGTGCCTCTCACAAGGCTGATACTCAAGAAATCTCATCTGAATGAATGAATCCATCGCCAAAGGCTACGACTAAGGCCCCCAGGTGCACTGGAAACTGACTGCTTTCCGGAAGCGCCTTTCCTTAAGTGGATCGTCAAGGTGATGGGGGTGGCAAGGGAGGGTCCTGGGGAAAAGCTAGCACGGCTATGATGGAGACATAAAACCTGAAGGGGTGGGATTGGGAGAGTGTTGGAGCCCACTCCTGCTTGACCAGTTAACAAGAGCTGACTGTGCCTGTCTCTTTCCAACTTGGTGTTAGGTGATGTCATGCTAGTAGCTTGAAATTGGCCGTGGTGGAAGAATTTACACCATGGAAGTAGGCACATGCTACAGACTATGCAAAAAGTCCCTACGCAAGTCAGGTCCCAAGAGCAGTCCAGCTCTCCACGTATCTCTAGGGAAGCAATGCCAGCTCAATCCTAATGACTGCTTGGACGAGGAATTGCAAAGCATCTATCAGCCGCTTCAAGAAGTTGCCAAGAAAAATGTCTGATTACTTGGGTATTCAACTAATGTAAAAACAAATCACTTGCACGAATTTAAAGCAATGTTTACTCTGAGCATGCCACAGTGTCTCTACCAGGTGAACTATGGGAAATATATTTATATCACTGAATATGGGTGTTATAAACGTGGAAAATTAAAATAATCATAATATAACTTCTAAAAATCAGGAGACAAAGGAAAACTTATAGGAGGAGATGTGTGGGTATTAATGCCCTCATTTTTCTTAGCAGGGATTAATTACACTGCCTAAAATCTAAAACTGAAACACGTAGCTTTAAAAATTCTCCAACCCCTTATTCTCTCTCTCCCCCACCTCCCTCTATACCTCCATTCTCCCTTCTCTCCTCCCTTCTAACAGGAATATTTTATTATATGTCTTGTAGTAAAAACACATATATTTAAAATTCAACAAATGAATATCTTTTAAATTACAAGGCATCTATTTTATAGACTCATTTTATAAAATATTTATATCTATCCTCCCACCGTATATGCACATAAAAATACATCTGCCTGGCATCCATCGGGTATTAACAATGGCTATTTCGGAATGGCAGGACTTTTTTTTTTTTCGCCCACGTGTGAACTTGTCTGCATCTTTTGATTTCTTTAAAATAAGCACGTTACCTTCTTAAAAAGACAACAGACTGGCTGTGTTTTTATGGATAGCAGAAGTGAACGTGCGGAGATGTCAAGGGAGAGAGAGGACAGCGAGGGAGGAGGGGGTCAGGCGGACAGGGAGAGGGGCTGGAATGGGAGGAGAGGCCCGGGGAGGCGCAGGCCGCGCCCGGCCGCTCGCTGACCTACTTTTCCCGCCGACCCGTCTGCAGCCGGGGCGCCCGCGGAGCCAGGCCGGTCCGGTGAGCCGCGCGCAGGTCGCGGAAGCCGGCCGGGCGCCCCGCCACCCTCGCCCGGGGCGCGCCCGGGCTTGGCAGACTCGTGCACCCCGCGTCCCCGGAGAAGGGGGCAACCCCCGCGCAGACGCCTGGCCGGGCTTCCCGGAGGAGGACCAGCGGGCTCTGCTATTGAGCCCGAGTCGCCCCACGGGGTGTCCAGCCCAGGACGGTCTCCCGTCTCCGCGGGGGAGGACCAGACCCCCTATACCGAGCGACCCGCGCGGTCCCTCCAGGCCAGAGGGGGACCCACGTGGCGACGCCGGCGCATGGGCCCGACTCCCTCCCGGACCACCCGCATCCGCCGCAAGGTGGGAAGAGCCCTGGACTGGTTGTCACCTCGCCTCTGCCACTTTTCCACCCCGTGTCCTCGGGCAAGTCACTCGATGCCTCCGAGCCCTGTTTTTCTCATTTTTAAGATGGAGAAAATGCCAGCTACCTCTCAAGGTCAGGGTGAGGATTATAAATAAAACACGTGTCCAGCTCTGCTCTGCGATCATGACGGATGTATGAACACGAGTGAGCTCTGGTCATGAATGATTTATGTCATCATAGTTCCCGATGCCGGGGAGGCATGCCTGGGGAAGGCCTCCTCTCTGAAATACTGCCTGTGAAATAGTCTGGCCCATGCCCGCTCCCTGAAGAACTACGTTGTTGGTTACTAGTGTAAATAAAAATAACAAGCACCTAAAAAGCAATCACTAGGATAGGGACAGAGGGTGCCAGAGCTTTAGGTGAAGTCACTCATCAGCCTCTTGGCAGTTGTGAGGTGGGGCACTCCGCACAGGGACAGCTGAGCTGAAATAAACAGTAGAATAACAAGTGGCCTCTTGTCATTTTGGTGTTCCTTGTCATGCATTCCCTCTTTATAGGGTTAATAGCTTGATTTCTTGTGGGGAAATAAATACCTTGCCCCCACTGTGCCATCTTAGATGGCTGAAAATCAGTCTCTTGCTCTCCTCAAGCCAAGAGTGGGCCCACGACCCACTGGCCAAGTGGACTTGGAAGAGAAAAACCTTAAAATCCACATGTCATGTATCAAAATAGAAGTCAACTGGACAAGGCAGAATGGCCCTGTGGCAGGCAGGACGTGACTGCAACCTAAGTCAACAAAGCCTCACGAGGGCACATGTCGTGCCAAGGCTCTAGGTTACCTGCTGTAGAACGTGTCCCTCAGAAGGCTGGTCAGACACAGGTGCCTGGGCAAAGGAGAGTCGTGGAGGAAGAGTGAGCAGTGTCCATCAAAGCACCATCCCAGCTAAGTGGACACAGGAATCACCTTGCAAGGTGACCCACCTGGTGCGGGGGCTCTGAACCCGGGGCCTCACAGCTGGCTTCCTAGAGTTTTGTGAACCTCCTGAAAGTGTGTGTGTGCCGTTGTGTGTCTTTCCAAGGAGACTGTCTATGCCACCTTCGTTCATTATACCAAGTAGGTTAAGAATTGCTAACGCGGCAAGTGAAAGTGTTTCCGGCATCCTGGCTGAGAAACCCCTTCTTAAAACCACCCAAACCCTTTTGTACGTCCCAGTCTCACTATCAGGATGCTAATCCCAATAATCCGGCTTCCTATGTGGCTGGCCACCAGGAAGAGAAGAGGGTGAGCTACTCCTGGGGGCCCTTGGGTCCCCTTAAGGGCTGCATTTCTCATTATAAAGCAAAACACGTGGACGCTGGGGCAAGGCAGGACGAGGGGACACAGTATGCCCAGGCAGGCCCAGTACAAGTACAATAGAACTTGGGTAATAATAACTAGCGCTTGTTAGGCATGTGTTCCAGATGTTTTCACATGCTACCTCATCGCATCATAACAAACCTCTGAGGGAGAAATTATCATCTCCATTTTTATATGAGGAAATTAAGGTTTTTTAAGATGAAGACACTTCTTCAGGGTCACATCCACCTTCCAAGACCATGTGTTTTTCATGCTGCCACCAACTACCACAAGTCACGTTAAGTCCCAGTAATCGCACATTGGTCTGTGTGATGTCTTTGGGTATTAAGCGACTGTTCTGATACCCCCTCCTCGTTTCTGGCAATAGACTCGCCTCCATCCCTGGCCACAGGGAACCCAGGCAGGTGTCTGGGCTGCCCTCCTGAACAGAGATTGATCTAGGGGTGAAAACATGACCCAAGTGAGGCCCATCGGAGTTCTTCCCTGCACTGTTGATCATGGAGAAAGCACGGAAGGCCCTTTGCCTCTTAGGCGGTGGAGAAAGCTCATCCATAAGAGAAGGGAGTAAGTCCCTCAGAAACCAGAAGAGAGGCGAGCTGGACAGCAGGAGCTCCAGCAGCACTGGGTCTCCAGGTCCAGTTCTAGAAGTTCTTCCTGTCACTCTGTGACTTTCCCTCCTAACATCCTGGACCCATACAGTCCATCAATGGGTGACGTGACAATAAACATCACAGCTACCTTGTGTTGCATTCATTCCTCACATCAGAACTCTGAAGTAGGTTCTATTCTTCGCCAAAATGAGAGAATTAAGGGGCAAATGGTAGAGCAAATTGTCCACGGTCACACAGCAGAGGTGAGTGGCAGAGAATTTAGGAGCCAGGGCTCCCACTCAATGGCCATGTTATATCGCTGTCCATCAACAGGATGGAAATGCAGGTCAGTATGTGGATCCTGTCAGTAAAAGCAGAGTGAGGCTATATCTCAGTTTGGGGAAGGAGCTGGAAAGAGTTTAGGTGTCTCCACTGCGGTGTACTTGCCCGAGGAGATGTAAGGACTCCTCCTGGCCTACCTAGAGAACTGATGTACTAGTCAGTATACTGTTGTAACGAACAACTCCAAAAATCTCCATGGTCTACAACAACAAAGGCTTACTTCTTGCACTCACACCTGCAGCTCAACTGCATCTCTACTCAGCTCTGCTCCACAGGTCTCCTCACTGCAGGACTCAGGCTGAAGGAGCAGCCACCATCTGGGACCTGCGGGTCTTATGGCCAAAGGCAGGATGGCGAGAGGCCAAGCCTCAGGAAGAGATTTTGCTGAACGCTTCTGCTGAGACACAACATAAATCATGTCCACTCACATCCCATTGACCGAAGCAAGTCACATGGTCAAACCTGCCAATAAACTCCACGTACTGGAATCACTCCCGGAAGGCATGTGGCAAAGGGTGTGGATGCGTAATGCCCTCCCAGGGAGACAAGAGATAGTTGCAAACAATAGCACAATGGAAAGGACCAAGAGACAAACAAGGGCTGGAACCATGGAACTTGTATCCACCTTTGTTCGCATGGAGCCCTCCCGCAGGGCTGATGGGACATCAGAAAGCTCCCAGAGCTTTGAACTGAACAGAGACAGAGTCTCAGCTGCAGACAGGCCAGGCTCCAGTAGCAAAGACAGAAAGTGCTGGAGGCAAAGCTTTCAACATCTAGAGCCCAAGCAGGGACTTAACAAAAGGTCAGAAGACAATGACCCCAGGGGATGCCTGGTGAGTGTATCATAAGAATCAACATTGTCTCAGGGCATTGGGTTATGAGTAATTTCCCCTTCTGTTTTCTATTGCGTTATTGTGCCACTTTCGTAATTAGAAAAATAAGCATTAAAAAAAAATGTGCCCTTCCTGAAGCCCAAAACAGCATGGGGCAGCAGAAGCCACTGCTTTTCAATGCCAAACCTCACAATGCCGAGGAAGGTTTGTGTGTCCCACGATGCACCAAAGGTGTGTAATTTCAACCCTGCCACCTACTGTAATGACTGACAAATGGGAAGGCAATAATTAGGATAATCTTTTCCTCGGGCTTTTTTTTTTTTTTTGGTATTTTGGGGTTTTTTGTTTTTTTGTTTTGGTGAGCAAATTGGACTTCCCTTCTTAAGTCCAGACGTTCCTGGAATTTTCCACATTCAGATTCTGTCCAGATTGAAGAAAAAGAAAGTCCACCGTGAGTTCAGTGTCCAGGAGACCTTGGGCTTCTTCCTGGCCTAAGAAGAGAGATTAGGCAACGTGGGCTTAAAAATGTCTTAGCTGGCCCCGAATCTGAGAAGTCAGCCCAATTGTGGTTCTGTAATACTAGTTAAAAAGGAGTTTGGGCCCATCTGAGCCCAGTTGGATGCAGCATGTGTAAGGACTTAAGCCCCTTTGGAGTTAGGCCTTTGAACCAGGGCCCTGATCTGATGCTCGACAGTTTGCAACTGTGGGCAAGTAACTTAACTTCTCTGTGCCTCAGCTTTGTCCTTAAAAAGTTGGATAATGATCTACCTCATTGGGATATATTTTTAGCATCTACCTCATTGGGATGTATTTTTAGGATTAAAAACATACCTCTAAAGCTCCCACGGTGCTTGGCATACAGTGAGCAAATTTCGGTTATAAATACTAATGCAATAGGAACCAACATGATGAATATATCATTTTGGTCCAAAATGATGGGCATTTGTAGCTTCCCCACTTCCTCTTCTATTAAAGAAAAGCTGGCCGGGCGCAGTGGCTCACGCCTGTAATCCTAGCACTCTGGGAGGCTGAGGTGGGCGGATTGTTTGAGCTCAGGAGTTCGAGACCAGCCTGAGCAAGAGCGAGACCCCCATCTCTACTAAAAAAATAGAAAGAAATTATCTGGACAACTAAAAATATATAGAAAAAATTAGCCGGGCATGGTGGTGCATGCCTGTAGTCCCAGCTACTCGGGAGGCTGAGGCAGGAGGATCGCTTGAGCCCAGGAGTTTGAGGTTGCTGTGAGCTACGATGACGCCACGGCACTTTAGCCCGGGAAAAACAGTGAGTTTCGGTATAAAAAAAAAAAAAAAAAAGCTGCTTAGTATATCAGACTCTATGAACTTAGTATAGCAATCTCATGTGGACACACGTGATTCCTCCTGAGCTATTTGGACAGCAGCAGAAACAACATTTACTGAGCCCTTATCCAGCCCAGACATTGGGTTAACACTGTGCATACGTTATCCTGCTTAATTCCATAGCGGCCCAGTGAAGTAGGTGGTTCTGTTATCTGCATTCTGCCAATGAGGAAACCAGCCCAGAGAGACTGAGTTACTCACCTGCGGTGACAATGGCTTGGCAGCTGGGCAGAAGTAAAGAAACTGACGTAGGACCCTTGAAAAGTTGGAGATGCGTGTTACGCATTAGCAGAATGTTTGATAAAACTTTTGACTGCGCTCGTCTGGGAGGTGCCTTGTTGCGTGTTTTCCAGGCTGACAGCCAGAGGGAAGGAGGTTGGGAGGCAGAGAACCAGGCATCTCCGTTGGCTACTGTCGGCTGTGTGTTGAGGGTTTACAGGGAAGGGGTGAGCTCAGGAGAGAATTACCTGGTGTTTGAGCAGTAATGAAAGGAAATAAAGTCGGGAAATCAGGACCTTCCAAGGTTGAAAAGTCCTCTACACCCCAATAGGAAGAGGAAATATTAGATGCTGTGTATGGAAATTATCAAAAAATAAAAACCAAAAGAGAAAAAATTATAAGACTCATCAGGACAACAAAGGCCCAATAAAACTTCTCCCTTGGATAAATAAAGTTACTGAGGACGGGCGTGGGGTTAAAGGGGTGCCTGCTGTTTATTGTTCCAAATAGCGCTAAGAGAGCTCTTGCCTGGAAAGGGAGAGGTACAGAGGCTGAACAAGCAAAGCAAACTGGGCTCAAGAATCGTGTCCAGGAAGACTTTGGGTGAGTGTGGCTACTGGCAGGCGAAGCTGACTAGAAACAGGTAGGTCAAGAGCCAGGTATGAAGAACTGTATTGCCAAGGAACCATGAGCACGCCCCCTCCCCCCCACAGTAAAATTCCTTGACAATTTCAGGCCGGGCGCGGTGGCTCACGCCTGTAATCCTAGCACTCTGGGAGGCCGAGGTGGGCGGATCGTTCTGAGCTCAGGAGTTCGAGGCCAGCCTGAGCAAGAGCGAGACCCCATCTCTACCAAAAATAGAAAGAAATTAATTGGACA
>CAUYSK010108259.1:0-12509 GCA_963575035.1 Avahi laniger
CTCTCTGAGCTCCTGCCTGAGCTTAGAGTAGCCACATGTAGGAACATTGAATTCTTAGCTAAGGACCGTTCTCATAGAGGATGCTAAAGAGACTTCCTTTCATCTGGATTATGTAATTCTTTGTTGTCTAATTGCACCTTCCCCCCACCTTTTCCGCCACTCAAGAAGAATACTTGAGGGCCGGGCGCAGTGGCTCACGCCTGTAATCCCAGCTCTCTGGGAGGCCACAGTGGGCGGATTGTTTGAGCTCAGGAGTTCAAAACCAGCCTGAGCGAGAGCGAGACCCAGTCTCTACTAAAATTAGAAAGAAATCAATTGGACAACTAAAAATATATAGAAAAAAAAATTAGCCGGGCATGGTGGCGCATGCCTGTAGTCCCAGCTACTCGGAAGGCTGAGGCAGTAGGATTGCTTGAGCCCAGGAGTTTGAGGTTGCTGTGAGCTAGGATGACGCCACGGCACTCTAACCCAGGCAACAGAGTGAGATTCTGTCTCAAAAAAAAAAAAAAAAAAGAAGAAGAATACTTGATTAGAAAAGTGTGGGAGTGATATAACTTTGCAGATAATCCACAGTCCACTCTAATTTCTCAACTTAAATCATTGGCTCATATATGTATTTTGTTATTAATGGTAAATTACTTACATCTGGCAACTGATTGCAGGTGCATAGTATTTCTTTGGGTGAGAACTACTGAAACAGAGAATAGAATGAGGGGATATCTAAACAAGATAAAATGCTTCCATAAATTAAAGTCATGAATACTGAGCACAAGGTAAGAAGTACCATGGTTAAGAGCTGAAGATACGGATCCCAACAGAGTCCTTAAACCTGTTCTGCCCTTTAGTAACCTTAAGACTTTAGGCAAGTTATTTAAAACCTTTTTTAATCATATGGGTTCTTTTGTAAAAGGATTAGATAATACAGTATATACCTCACAGTGTTGTTGTGAGAATTACAAGCAGTAATAAAAGTAAAAAATGTACAAGGCTAATCTATAAAGTGCTGGTCATATCCCAATGATCCACAATCCATGCAGTCATAGTCCTATGGGTTGAAAGTTTTGCAAAATAGTTTCCATATTATTGATAAAGAAAACATTTTAATCCATTTGCACATTACACAGATGTTTTAGTTTAAAAAATATGTGGCTTATTTTGCAGTAATGTGAAGTTATTGCCTAGGCCCATATTTATATGATGGGAAACCAATGTTTGGGGACAATAAAATGGTCCATATATCTTTGCATGTTATCCTGATGAACCATTTTGAAAGTATACAGCTTTGAAATCTGTCTCGAATCCAAGCTATTTTGACTAAGTGTTTTGAAGTTAAATAGAGTGAGACTTACCCAGAATTCTTGGCACTCAGATAAATAGGTTTCTAAAGAGTTTTAAATTGTTTAGATTAAAGTTCTTTCATTTTAAATAAATGAAAAAATGCTACAAAAATATTTTGTCTAAGTGGTCTGGTTTCAAAAAACAGTTTGAAACCAAATAGGTTTGCACTGTCTTAAAAAAACTACTTATGTGTTATGAAAACCACATGAAATGAATTCCAAATCAAATAATTTTAAGGAAAGCATTCCAAAACCAGTATTTTGAAAAGCTTTCCAAATTTAACCATTGATGACAATGACTCTCCAAATTCCAAAGAAACCAATTAGCAGATGTTAGTTTCATGTAGTTCAAACTTTACAAAATAATCTTATTCTTTTCTACTGCCGGTTTATTTTAGAATTTTTCCCTAGGAGACCCAGTGAATGCAGGTATATTTTAGCAACTAACAACATGCAGAGAAGAAAGATATCACAACAGGAGGAAGAAAGGATCTGTTTTTGACCGAAGCCCAGGTGTGAGTTCCTTTTCTGCCATATACTATGTGTGGCACCTTGGTATCATTACTATTGTTTTTCGAACTGCAATTTCTGTCTTAGACCGAGTTCCCCCTTGAAAGATATGGTCAAGACCTTTCATGCTGGTAGTTTAGGAAATGGTCTAGGGAAAGGATTGAGAACTGAAAAAATAAAATAAAACAGGAAAAGAGGAAAAGCCATTACAAGGGGATATTCTGGAGTTGGCCACCAATGTGGCCATCCGGGCCCAATTGTGCAGGGACCTTTTGGGAGCCATGTTGAATGCCCAAGGGACAGAGGAGGGGACAATTCCTGATGGGCTCCGTTCTCCCCACAGGCATACCTGCTCCCAGATCATGCGTGCGTAAGTGCCAGGTGGGTTCCTGCAGACTTTGCATGTTAGAGAAGTCCTGAGGTGGAAAGCGAGAAAGGTGAGGTACGGACGATAGGAGGTGTGGTCAGGTTACACCTATGCCGAGCTGGTTGCTGCAGCAATAGCTGGAATAAATGGTGGACCCAAGAGGATGTGAGGTGGGACATGACAGATGTCCAGTGTATTTTCCTCATCTATGTAATGGGGGTAAAATTAATATGTGCAGAGCCTGTGCTTCAGCATGCGTTATTCCTCTGACTAAGACTCCCTCTATCTCTGTCTGCCTAGTGAACAGTTCCTCACCATCTAACTCTTCATCTCTCTGAATCTTTTTCTGATCTAAAGCAAAAGAGGCTCCCTTCCCCTCTTTCTGCCTTCCTCCAGGCTCTGGAGCAAGAACGTCTGTCCTCTCCATCCCAACATCCTACCACCACCGCCAGCAACCCCCACTCTCCTCTCCTGGTGAGAACGAGTAGTTTGTCTGAACTGTGAGAGCAGGAAAACTCTCTTTTTCAGGTTTACCTGCCTGCTTCTCCTTCTCTTAGGTAAACACATCCCGGTCAGGGCCCGGGGCCTGATTTCTAAGATAGATCAGCCCAAGCCAGGCAGGATGAGGCAGATTTCACCTTCCCTGAAAATGCGGGAGGGAAGGAGGAGCAAGTTCAATTCCAGCCACTTTCTCCCATCTCATTTTACCAGCTAGTAATCTGCTGTCTACCCCGTCTGACACTTCAGTGTATTTCTCATTTCGTCCCTCTGTTATAATACAAGTGCTGCAAGAGCAGGGATCTTCGTTTTGTTCACTGATGTATCCTAGATGCCTGGATCAGAGCCTGGCACACAGGAGGTCCTCACAAGTTATTTTTTAATGACTTAATGAACTCACAGTGGGAAGAGGCATGATTAGCACCTTAGACACCTTGATCATCTCTTCCACGTGAAAGTGGCCTCTCCCCTCTTTGTGTTCCCTTAGCACCTCCTCTTACAGCACTTAACACATTATACTTATTTCATAGGACTCTAGGTCTCATGTTTTGGAACTTTCCAGGGACAGGGATTTTGTTTTCTACTTATGTTTGATTCCCAAATGCCAAACAGCATAGGGACTGGACCCTAAAAGCTGAATGAATGAGAAAGAAAAGGGATGCAATCATATCACATTTTAACTTCTATTATTTCTAATGCCAGAGATTCATTTGTTTTAAAATTAGAACGTGTGACTAATGAATCACTCCTAAGATTTTTCCAGAAATCTAAAGAGAAGGAATGGAAAAACAAGATAAGCCAAAAGGAAAAACCCAAAGGACAAATGTAGACAATGACTCCTGGCTCTTCAGCATCTGTTCTTGATATTCAAGAAGCATGTGTGACTCAAGAAAAAGGGTGTAAATTTCTTTGAGGATTTGCTAAAATTATCAAAACTACAATACAAGAAAAGAAGAGGACCCAAGGAAATAAGAACAGAAGCTATTAAAATGTTAAGGAATTATAAGGATGGCAAATATGCGACACTTTTGGGAAACAGCTTCCCCCAGCCTCCTCATCCACCCCTTCACCCTGCCATCCTTGGTACATATCACTCATCAGAGTAGTCATTTCAGTCAAGGATGGACCACATTTACCATGGTGGTTACATAATCTTATACTGCTGTATTTTTACTGTACCTTTTCTATGTTTAGATATGTATAGATACACAAATACTTAGCACTGTGTTAATAATTGCCTACAATAGTCAATTCAGTAACATGCAGTACAGGTTGGTAGCCTAGGAGCAATAGACTATACCATACAGACTAAGTATGTATGTACACCTCTACAGTGTCCACGCAAGGATAAAATCAACTAAGGACACATTTCTCGGCACATATCCTAATTGTTAAGCAACACATGACTATACTTGTTTTGAAACCACCTATATTAAAGTAATGTAGGGCCATAAGGCAAGAACTCTGGTAGAAGTCTGATTTCTACATAAGTCCAGGCATACCGAAAAGTTAACCAGTCATTGTTTCATCTCTTGCCTTCCTGTAGTTGCCAACTGCTTAGGAGTCACATATCCCTGTCATAAGACTTGTAACTTCCCTAATTGCTTCTATAGATAACACTCCATTGTAAAACCTAAGACAGGTTTTTGAGATATTTCCCAGACTCTGTATTGGGGGTTGAGGGGAGAACCAACTGACACTAACCAGACCACTGGCCATACTTGGGATCTGATTCAACAGGTCCTGTGACCCTCTACCCAGGACCTGTCTCAGTGCAAGAAGATAATTTCTGCTTCCCAGCCTATGAATCCATCCCCAGCCAATCAGCAGACCCAATTCCCTAGCTGCCAAACTACCTCTAAAAACCTTGGCTCTGAAATTCTTGGAGAGATGTATTTGAGAAATTCCTCCCATCTCCTTGGTCAGTGATCTGTGATATTAAACTCTTTCTCCACTGCAACCCCTACTTTCTCAGTATATTGGCTTCATCCTGTGCACAGGCAAAGAATCCAGTTAGGCCATACCAGTTTCTATCAAGGGCTCAAAGTCCTTCCCAACCAGCATGGCGGAAGAACTATATCTGCTATTCCTAGACTAGATCAAGAGTTCCCAAACCTGGATGTACTCCAGATTCACCTGGGGAGCTCCTTATACATTCAGATGTCTAAGCCAGCTTTCCAGAAGTCCTGGTATAGTGACTTAGAGTGGGGCATGGGAATCTTAAAAGTCTTCCTGTGAGGAGTGTTTGAAGACAAAAACTTTTCCTCTACTCGCTTAGGCTCAGTACTTAAGAGCTTGTGAATTAAACCGACAACAGGCCAATTAGCAAGAGAAAAGGCAAACTTAATCACATATTCACTTTAGTTCACAAAGAAATGTGACTCATGGAGGTGGTTAGAGTCTGGAGCTTATACACCATCTTAACAGGAGAAAGGAAGAGAAAAGGCACTTATGGGAAAACAAATGACTTTTCGGAAAGATAAATGGGCCCTTAGAGGAAGTGATGAGAGATATGATAGTTTTGTGACAATGTCTTTCTGAGTGTGGTGCTGACTTCTCATCTCTAGTGATAAGAGTCAATCTTCCCAAGTTGCTCCCAGGAAAGGGATTTATGACAATCAAATTCTTTGAGGAGGCTCTGCTTTTAGGCGGATAAAGAATTTCAGGAACCAAATGCCTTCAGCTCAAAATAATTTTCGTGCTACAATGACATAGTCTGGACTCCTTCAAGTATTTTATCACTGACATAGTTTAGAATTGCAGGTGCATGGTGATAATGCAAAGCAGAACAACTTTCAAGCCGTTTTAGTATTATTTTTAAAATCTCTACAGAAAAGACACTCCTCATTGCCCAGTTCACCCTTAATACACCACTACAGAGCATTCAGCTCCTTTTGTAATTAACCTTTCATTGAGGCTGGAAGCTCTGTGAAGTCAGAGAACCCATCTGTTTTTTACCCTCACCATTATTTCAGCACCTACCGGACTTGACACAGTGTAGGCTCTCAGTATCTGTTCAATGAAGGAAGGAAGGAGCCAACACAGGTGTGGGCAAGGCAGTCTTAGGCACCCCACCCCAACTGTGTCCAGCCCCCAGGCACCTGTCTGTGAGCTGGCATGGTCCTCAAATACATTCCTAATGAAGAGAGAACAATATGGGCAAGGCGATTCATCTTTTGTTCACCTAAGTTTCTTCGTTTTAAAAAACTTAGAGATTCCAATCATGTGTTTGTGAGTATGTGTGTACATGTGTGTCATTGTACCCTTTCTTATACTAAATGATATCTAGAACTGCACATGTGGCTGTTGAGCTCTGACATGTGGCTCTTGCAAATTGCAATGTATGGTAAGTGCAAAACACACACCAGATTTCAAAGACCATAAAAAAAGAATGTCAAAAATTGCGTTAATATTTTTGTTATTATGTGTTGAAATTAGAATACTTTGAATACGTTAAGCTAATAAAAACATATCTTTAAAAACATTTTAAGCCCGCCTGTAATGCTAATGGTCAGCAAAGTCCGGCTACCACTGAAGTTGAATACTAGATAGAGATCGAACTCAGGAAAGCACCTCGGGTCTCATCTGATGATCTGAATCAAGAAGGCAGCGTTGCCAAAAAGGCTTTTGCAGACGCGCTCTACCTCAGCACTTTTCAGCCCAAGTTTCTGGACCCGCAGGTATGTCACTGGTGCTTTGTTACTAAAAAGAATTGAAATTAAGTTTGATAATTAGTTTCCGTATAATAAAATATAAGACATTCTAGGACACCTTCTTGCCAAAGTTATTTTTTTACTTACATACTTTTATTTGTTCTTTTTTCTTTTTTTAAATAAACTTTTTATTTTATAATATTTTTTATATTTACAGCAAAATTGCCAGGATAATACAGAGAATTCCCATGTGTTCTACACTCAGTTTCCTGTTACTAACTACTTATGTTAGTATGGTATATTTGTATAGTTAATGACCTAATATTTATACATTATTTTTAACTAAGGTCCATACTTTATCCAGATTTCCTCAGTTTTTCCCTAATGTCTATTTTTTGACCCAAGATCCCACCCAGGAGAGCATATTACTTTCATGCATGGTGTCTTTGTAGGCTTCTCTTGACTGAAATAATTTCTCAAACTTTTCTTATTTTGATGACCTTGACAGTTGTTAGGAAAACCAGTCAGGTATTTTGTAGAATGTCCATCAGCTGGGATTTCTCTGGTGCTTTTGTCATGATTAGACTGGGTGCTATGATTTGAATGTTTTTGTCCCCCTAAAATTAATACACTGAAATCCTAACTCAAAAGGTGACGGGGTTAGGAGGCGGGGTTTGGGGAAGGTTATTAGATTATGTGAGCAGAGCCCTCATGGATGGGATTGGTGCCCTTATAAAAGAGGTCCAAGAGAGACCTCTCTTCTCAGTGTGTCCTTTCACCATGTGAGGGCAAAACGAGAAGATGGCCATCTATGAACGAGAAAGCAGAACCTTAACAGACATCCAAATCTGCCGGTACCTTAATCTTACACTTGCCAGCCTCCAAAACTGGGAAGAAACAAATTCCAGTTTCTCGTGAGAAACAGATTTCTGTCGTTTATAAGCCACCCAGGTTATGGTATTTTGCTATAGCAACCCAAATGGACTAAGACACTGAGGTTATGTGTTCTGGGGAAGAAGATCACAGAGGTCAACTATTACCATTCTCAGCACAGCATGGCAAGCAACGCTTTATCAACTTATCGCCTATCATGATGTCAACCTCCATCACCTGGCTGAGGCAGTGTTTGCCAGGTTTCTCCACTGTAAAGTTACTCATAGTTTCCCCATACTGTAGTCTCAGAAGGAAGTCAGTATGCACAGCACACACTTAAGGAGTAGGGAGACAAACATTATGAGCCCCATTTTATAGAAGAAATGGAGGTGAAGACAGGTTAAATCACTTGCTCTAAGTTTCAAGGTTAGTAATTTGCAAAGCCAGGATTAAAATAACCCACACTTGACCAACAGATTTTTCTCACGCATGGTCTTTTGGGAAGTCAGCAGTAATTCAGTTATAACACAATTCACTGTAGGAATTCATCACCGTATTCCTTTGAACTACAGAATCCCATTGTCTTATAAAACAGCGCAGACTGAGAAGCTAACAGATGTGGTTCCATCTCAAAATTTACCCCAATGGTCATGTGGCCTTGGACACTGAATATCCCTAGCCTTGAGTTTACCCCTCTGCAAAGTCTAGGAGCTGGTGGGCCCTGGTGTTTGAATCCCCACCAAGACACCAACAGTTTAACCTTGGGTAAGTACTTTGCCGTCTCTAAGGCACAGTTCCCTCCTCTGTAAAATAGCTGCAGCAAGGACAAATCTCAGTGCAGAAATTCATGTAAGAAATATAATTTTATTTTTTGTAACGCAGCTTAATTTTTATCTTGAGCTCTGTTCATACCTGAATGGACATTTACCTCCATCAATCCAGGGTCTCCTGCCCTTTCTCCTCATGGCGTGACCATGTTCTGAGGGGGTTTACAAAGCGTCAAGTTGAGGAGTGCTTGCCTGGGCTCCACGTCATGTGTTCATACTGATATCTATAAAAATGTCAATCCTCCGATCGTTTTGCATCAATCCAGGTTGGTCCATGGCTGCCAGCCACATAGATCCCCCCAAATGTAATCCTCCTTCTTGTCTGGGGCCTTCTCCACACTTCCTTAACACATTTGGGTGCTTGGCAGTCTTCCTGCTGTTTCCTGGCCACTCTGGAGCCTGGAAATCTCTGTGAGGCCATTTAAGGTATCGCCCGCTGAGATCTGTCTCACACAGCCACCTCCTCTCCCGTGCCCCAGAGTCTGGAGAGCTCTCTCAGGCTGTACCTGTGAAATGGAGTATGGTCCCTTTGATGTGCACAAACTTCTCCATGTTTGTTTGTTTGTTTGTTTGTTTAAATCCCTGGGCTTAGCTCCTATCTAGGGATCCACTGACATCAACAATCTTCACTTCCTCAACACCTACCTCTCTGAGCCCAGAAAAACGTGTCCTAGAGAAGAGCTTCTCCTGGAGAAGAAGTGATGCTTTGTACTTACTTAGAACTTACTTAGGACGCTTTCTCCAAAATTCTTTATCTCTGCCTTGAGAGAGCCTGAGGCTCAGGCTTTTGAAATACAAAAGCCAACAAATTTTTTCCTCTTTCTTTTATCTGCAGTCCCAATCCCTTCTGAGGTCACAGAATGACCCAACTGCTTAGATGGGAGAAGTGGGCACAGAGGAGAGAAAGGACAAAGAAACATTAAAAGCAGGATGGGGAGGTGTGAATATCTGTTAATATTTCATGAATATTACTTTCCTCCAATAATAACACCTAATGCATAGCATTGTTGTGAGGATTAAGTGAGATTACCTGCATAAAACACTCTTCCTAATTAGCACTCTTCCTGGTACTTAAAAAATGATTAGTAAATGTTAGTATTTTCTATAAAGTGAGAGAAATGATAACATTTATAAGATTACTTCCAATTTTAAAATTCTAAATAGGCCTGTTGAGAAATAAGTATGGTAGGTGTCCAGAGATCTTCTGTTTGGCCTTCCTTCTCTATCGTCTCCATCCCTACAAGGCTGGCCTGTTTGGACCACGGCACAGAACTCCATGCCCTCTGGCTGCCAGCTGTGTGGGACTGTGGGAGCCCCAGCAGGTTTGGAGAAAGAGCGATGTGTGCCTTTGGCTTCCTCCTTGAGCAGTCTTCTTGGGCTGGCTGGTCTCTCCACCCAAAGTCGTTGCTCCTCTCAAAGCCACTATACTAGTCTGTTAGGGCTGCCTAAGAAAATACTACAGATTGGGTGGCTTAAACAACAGAAATTTGTTTTCTTACTTCTCTTGAAGTCCAAGATCAGAGTGTCGGCAGGTTTGCTTTCTCCTGAGGCTTCTCTCCTTGGCTTGCAGGCGGCTCTCTTTTTGGTTGATGTATTCTCATGTGGTCTCGCCTCTGTGCACATGCAACCCTGGTGTCTTCCTATTCTTACAAAAACACCAATCAGATTGGATCAGGGGCCACCCTAATGGCCTCATTTTAACTTAATCACCTCTTCAAAGGCCTTATTTCCAAATACAGTCACATTCTGAGGTTCTGGGGGTAAAGGATTTAACATATGAGTTTCGGGAGGATACGGTTCAGCTCATGAAGATTGCAAATAAATTTCAGTTATCTAAACTTCAGAGTGTGGCAGATATTTTATCAAAAGTAAACAAAAGGAGCCATGTCACTTCAAGAAAAGCAACTGACAGTATATGTCACCCATGATAAAAGTTAAGCTTTCAACTGAAATTTAGAATTTGAAAAAAATCGTGTTGACCACTCTGAACTTGACAGTTTCCCAATACTTAAGAACTTTTCTGATGAGAACAGTGGTGATATTGACAAGTGTGATTTTTTGCTATTACATAATGAAATGCATCAATATTTAGAAGATATGCATAACTTCAGTGAAGCAATATTTTCCATGATGTTATAAAATCATTCATGGGGAAAAGATCCATACAAATTTCAGGACAGACCAACGGATGTTAGTGTAACAGGGTATAAAAAGTTCATTGATACGGTTTTAGATTCCACACTGAAAATAACCTTTAAGAAACTACCCCTTAGTTTCACTGAAACTATTATCACTTCTCTTCCAGGAGAAGCTCTTCTTCTCCAGGAAAAGTTTTTCTGGGCTTGGAGAGGTGGATTTTGAGAAATCAAAAAGACTGGAGATGTTGGTGGATCCCTAGATAGGAGCTAAGCCCAGGGATTTTAAAATGTTGGTGTAATATCAAAGAAGAATATTCATAACGATCTAAAAAGACTACTAAAATGCTCTTCCCTGTTCCAACTATATAGTGTGTGAGGCCAGATTTTCTGCCTAAACTTCAAACAAAACAACATATCACAACAGATTAATTGCAGAAGCAGATACGAGAATCCAGCTGACATCTATTAAGCCAGACATTAAAGAGATCTGCAAAAATGTAAAGCAATGCCATTCTTTCGACTAATGGGTGTTCTGTTTTGAAAAATGTTTTTATTAGAAATGTTATTTAGTTAACGTGTAATGGGTTTGTTATTTTTAAATGAATCAATAAAACTTTTAATAAATATGTTTGATGATTCAGTTTTAACTTCTAATATGACAAATGTCAATGGATATAACCCACATAAACAAAAGCTCCTTGGAAGGCTTAACACATTTTAAGAGTATAAAAGCGGTCTTAAGACCAAAAAATTTGAGAAACACTGATTTAGTCAACAGCCATTTTTGAACATCTACTGTATGCTAAACAGTGGGGACTTCACACACGCAGCTGGGGTATAAAAAAGAAAAGTCAAAATCCTTGTCCTTAAAAAGCTTACATCTACAGGAGGAGGTGTCGACATACAGTCACTGTACACATACTTGTCTTAACACTCTAATGTGCACAAATGAAGGTGCACAAGGGTGGCTTTGGGAACACAGAGTAGGTTTAGCCCTTAACTCTGATGAAATGTCACTGTTTCTCCGAGACTTCCCCTCTGACCTCCCAAGCTGAAGGTTGAAGGGTGAGGAAGAATCACACAGGGAGACGTGGCAGGACAGAGCAGTGCTGGCTGAGAGAACTACATGTTCACATAACCCAACGTAAGAACGAGCTGCTACGCTCAGGGAAGAACAAGCGGTTGTTTAACATGGCTGGCGTGTGGACCACACAAGGATTAGCAAGTGGGAGGGGGGCGGAAATTTCTTTTAAAAAGGAAAATAAATAGATGTTGCAAGATCTTCCATTTTTTTCCCTGTTAGCAGATGATAATAGTTAGCGTGCCCAAGTCACAGAGGAAGTAGGCACAGATGACTCAGTAGAGATTACCCATCAGAAGGGAACTGGGGCGATGAAGTCTTAGTCAGCCTCTTCAAACTAAATCCACATGGTGCCTCGCCTTGGAAAATTAATTTTTCTCCATGGTAAGTAATTTTTATACCTTTATATTCCCACAAACACATACATCATGGCCTAAAAGGCAAAATTCATGTAAGCTCTTGAGACAAAGCATAAAACTTAAAAGAAATTTTCTGTTTGCAACCAACTGCTTTGGGCTCTGTGGGTATATTTATAATCTTCAATTATTATTGGTACTTTGGTGGAGAAGACTGCCGAGCACTATTCAAAAGTTAAACCATCATTTGTCGTCTGTGAAAGCCAATAAAGCCCTATAAAGGATCATATCCTTGGAAATACGGTTTCATCTTCTCATTCTTCCACGCCATTCTTCCATTTCACCCTCGAGTAGAGTTCATTTTTGTGTGATGGGCACCTTCTGAAGTGGTTCCCGATGATCCCTTCCTCGTGGCATCCATGCCCTTCTGTAATCGCCTCCCCTTGAGTGTGGGCTGTGCCTGGTAACTTGCTTCTATCAACTGAGTAAAGATGGGATGGCGAAAAAGATGGGATGGCTGTTGCAAGATTAGACTGCTATGGTCTGAGTGTTTGTGTCCCCCCAAAATTTACATGTTGAAATCTTTACCCAAAATATGATGGTATTAAGAGGTGAGGCCTGGGGAAGGGATTAGGTCATAAGGATGGAGCCCTTACGAATGGGAATAGTGCCCTTAGAAAAGAGGCTGGAGAGAGATGCCTTGTCCCCTTTTCCACTATGGGAGGGCACAGCAAAAAGGTGTCATCTGTGGACCAGGAAATGGGCCCTCACCAGACGCTGAATCTTCCAGTGTCTTGATCTTAGACTTCCCAGCCTCCAGAACTATGAGGAACAAATTTCTTCTGTGTATAAGACACCCAGTTTATGGT